>JANHZU010001043.1:217214-237313 GCA_032468055.1 Acrochordus granulatus
TTGACAATTTATTTCTTTATTCTTTTTGTCAAGCAGTTTCTCTCGCTCTCTGAGATGTTTTTCATGTTCTTGCTCATTTCTTTGTTGATATTGCAGAAGATCTTCCTTACTTTTTTGTTCTCTCTGGATGGCTTCTACTTTAGCCTGGTACTTACTGATTTGTTCTGCTTGCTTGAGAAGCTCTTTCTCCTTCTCTATCATAAACTGATTAATCCTATCCAGATCCTGCTGTAGACTTAAAACATTAAGTTCTACTTTCTCTTTCTGTTTTGAGAGTTCCTTGATACACATTTGTAAGGATTCTGTCTCCTTTTCTTTGTCGTGAAGGGAAGACCTAGTAAGATCCAGTTTGTCCATGACAGCTTTTGTCTGTGCCTCCTGTTGATGAATTTGCTGGAGGTTCTTCTCCTTTAAATACTTGATCTTCAATTCTCCATTTTTTAATGCTTGTTTTGCTTGCTTAAATTCTGTCTGCAATCCTTTTATTAGCCTTTCTTTCTCTTCTGTGTTCTTTTCATGATGTTCTTTCAGGGATTCAATTTCTTGTTGTTGCTTCTTAAAGAATACTTTGAGTTGTTCCAACATATCCAAAGTAGTTTCCTGTAGCTTTTGCTTCTTGAATTGGTTTATTTGTTCGTCCTGAAACTCTGCATTACCATCTCTCTCCCTGAGCACTCCTGTGCTGTACTGGATATCTTCAAGTAGAATTCTTATCTGGCTTTTCAATTCCTCTTCATGCTTCCTTTGGAACTCCAACTCTGTGTTATTTTCCTCCAAAATTGCCTGTGTCTTTTTTCTATGTTTATGAAAAGTCATTCGTTCTATTTCCATTTCTTCTTTCATTTCTTTCATTTGTTTTTTTTGTGCTTCAAGCTCTTGTTCTCTTTGGGTCAAAGTCAATATCATCTGCTTTTGTTTCTCAGAAACCTCACTGAGATACTCCTCCTTCTGAATTTCAAGCTGTTGGAAACTTGATATCTGTTCCTTCTGGGATTCTATCTTCCTTTCTTTGTCCCTAAGAATAGCTTCCATGTGTTCTAGCCTCAAATAAAGAGATTTCTCACGCTTTTCCCCCTGTTCTTCCCATTCTTGAAGTAGCTGCTTTTGAGATGCAAGTTCCCAATCTTTTTCATTCAACTTTATTTTCAAGTCATCTAGATCTTTCAGCAAAGCTCCAATTTGTGTTGATTCATTATGTTCCATAATCTGAATTTTTTCCTCTTTAATGTTATTTTCCTTGATCTTTTCCTCCAGATTCAGAGATATGCTTTCAATTATTGTTTTTTGGTTTTCCGATAGCTCCTGTAGTTTTTGAACATTTTCTTGTTGGGATTTCAAAGTTTGAACTGTCTCTTCTAGATCTAGATCTAGTTTTTTGATATCAGCCTTTTGCATCTTATCTTGCTTTGTCATTTCTTCAATTTGCTTCTTTTGGGAATAAATTTCTTCACTTCTCTTTTCTAGATTTTTAGTGAGATCCTCTAAAGCAGCATTTTGCACTTCCTTATGATTCTCTAGGTCCCTAATCTGCTGTAGCTGGTCTTTTATTTCTTCATTTCTCTTTCCTAGAGTAACATTGAGATGATCCACAATTTCCTGAAGTGCTCTTCCTAACTCTACCTCTTTCTGCAAAGCCACAAGTGCCTTCTGATGAGTCTCAACTTCCTCATGTTTAATTCTGAGAGTGGAGAGAGCTGTCTGTAGCTCTTGCTCCAGGGACTGATTCATCTTTTCCATGGCACTTGCTTGAAGTTCTGAAGCTTTGACTGATTCCTGAAGAAGCTCCAGCTCCCGTGTGAGTTTTTCCTTAGCCATTTGTAATGCGCCTCGCTCATTCTGTAATGTAAAAATAATTATTTTCTTCTTTTTCATTATTGCATAGTGATATTATTCAAAAGCAGCACATTCAAATGTAAATTTTGCACAAAAATGCTTGTTATTTTTTAAAAAAGAAATGTTGGCTAAAATTTATTATTTCCATAAGTTATCTATTCAAAATTTCTGAAATATTTTATAGAAGGCAACCAATATATGTACATGGGAAAAACCTTTAAGGTTAAAAAGCACATGTAATTCTGTTTCTTCATTCATAAAATATTATTAATAACTCAGATGAGTAATTGTCATGTCTATTGAATCAAACTATTTTCCCATAACCATTTGTCCTTAATGCTCTTAAATATTTGTTTAATTGCCATATCTTTCTAACTTATCAAGAGCTATCCCATCCCTGAAGTTTAATACGAGAGAACAAGCTAAAAACAGAAAACATGGAGCAGAAAATGGCTACTGCATTAACTATTACTATGTACTCTAGAAAGCATGTGCCTCTGCAAAAGTCCAAAAGCTATAAAAAACTTAGAAGAGAAAGACAGACACAACAGATAATAAGAAACAAGTATTTATATGCCATCCATCCCATTTTAAAAAACACATCAAAGAAAATTAATCCCTTAGAGAAAATAGTGCTTTCAAGAGTTTATCAAATTTTAGGTTACAGAACTTATATAGTGTCTAATACCCTTACCACCACATCTTTTCTTTGTTTCTCTGTGTTTTCAAGTATTATCTCCAAATTGGTCACCTTTTCACGTAGACTCACATTCTCTTCCTTGAAAGCAATGACCTCTAATTTTAAGGCAGATTCTAGAGAGCTGCGTTTACCTTGAGCAACATTTTTTTCTGTAATGAAAAATAAATAAAAAACCTTCTGGCCATTCATTATAATAAATAGTGACTTTTTTTCTTTTAACAAGAAAGTACCTTGGGGGCATTTTAGAAGGTGCAAGTAACAAATTTACTCTTCAAAATCATTTTTAAAATATCAATGCATATTTATCATGAAATATTAATTAACAAGATAAGAAAGCATCTATGATAATTTCAAGAAAAAATGGTCCTAGAATGAACTACTGTTGTTCAGTCACTAAGTTGTGTCCGACTCTTTATGTCCCCATGGACTGTAGCATGCCAAGCCTCCCTGTCCTGCACTGTCTCCCAGAGTTTGCTCAAATTCATGTTCATTGCATCTACAATGCTATCTATCCATCTCATCCTCTGCTGTCTCTTTCTCCATTTGCCTTCCATCTTTCCCACCATCACAGTCTTTTCTCTTTGTATTAGGTGGCCAAAGTATTTGAGCTTCACCTTCAGTATCTGTCAATGAATAGTCAATTAAAATTTCCATTTGGACTGACTGGTTTGAACTACTGTACTGATTTGTTATTGAAATGATTTAGAAAATTGATTTTCTAAAAAAAATCATCATATATGCTGGTTTGAATTTCTTATATCTGTTGGACTCTGTTCTTCTGAATTTTTATTACTAAGCTTAATGCAACAAGTGTAATGAGAAGAGCTTGTTTTGGCATTAAATATTTTCCCTAGCCCCCAATTCTCCTTTGGGGAAACTATCACATCTTTGGGTTATCACAGTGAAAGATAGAAATTGTACCTTCTTGGCATTGGTTCAGCCACTTTTGCAGCTCTTCAGCTTTGGCACTGATGCGTATCCTTTCTGTTTCCTTCTCACTAAGTTCTTGTTTTAGCTTCTCAGAGTTCTTTCTTGCCTCATCCTGCAGAAAAAAGCAATGCATGCTATAGATGTGCCTGAGAGAGGGAGAGCATTCTAAAAAGATTTCTAGAAAAATCTAGAAATTCAAAACAAGTTTTCTGGCAGAAAATTTTTTTGGAGCAAAACTGTACATTACACACTATACATTACAACTGTACATTACATTTGTATCCCCTCTTCATCCTGTCTGTCCATAAACATATTGTTGTCTATCACATCTTTCACTTTTTTATAATCTTCAAAAATACAACTGTAGCTGGTGTAGAAGTATTAGAAACAAAGAATGTTTTGATTATGAGACAGATGATAGCCAGAATAGAAATACAAATGACAGACTAAGAGATGAAGAAGGATCTGGACAAGGCCTTATTTTTAGATTCACAAAAGGATTTCTAATACCTAAAGAAATCTTTGAGAAGAAGAAGAAGAAAAATTTGAATGGAGATTCAATATTACAACAGCAACTTGATGAAGATTAAGAAGCAAAAAAAAAGGAATATAAAGTTGATTTGTTTGATCAGGATTAAAATACAAAATATTTTTATAAAATTGTGAAAACCCTATATGGATTTTTTGCCAATGTTTGGACTTAAATGATGCTTTTTGGATTTGTGAAAGGATAGGGGGTATGGAAAAACCGAAATATGTATGCAATTTCATAAAGAGTGGAGAAATATTAATATGCTTGTACTTGTACTGTAGAGGCACAGTGGCACAAGCAGCCCGAGTTCAAGACCCGGTGTTGCCATGAAGTAGAGCGAGCTCCTGCTGTTCTCCCTTAGCTCCTGCCAACCTAGCAGTTTGAAAATGTGCAAACGCAAGTAGATAGGTACCACCTTTTCCAGTGAGAAAGATAACAGTGTCCATGCACCTTTGGCATCTAGTCATGCCAGCCACATGACCACGGAAGCGTCCTCGGACGAACACTGGCTCTTCAACTTTGAAACGGGGATGAGCACCACACCCTAGAGCTGGTCACGACTAGCAGGGTAACCTTTACCTTTTTTTACTTGTACTGTAAGGAAGATCAGAGGTTGCTTCTTTTAAATATTCTATTTTCTTTTTTTCTTATGCACATCGTATCTCTTTTTTCTTTGATTTTAGTTTGTATTATCTTTTAGTATTGTAAAACTCTTTAAAAATTGTATCATTAAAGTGTACTTTAAACTGCATTACACAGAATTTGCTTAAAGTCTTAAAGTCCTTACAACTTTCTGCCAGCTTTCAACAACAAAAGTCAGAGGGGAAGTCAGCAAGAAGTTGCAAATTCCAGGTGGCTCACAAGCAGTCCAACAGGCAGGACAAGAATACAGGATTATCTAGTCCATGATTATGTTTCTCAGTAATCAGTGAAATGTCTGTGAGAAGCTGACTAGCACAAGTTTTTCACAACAGCTATTTATATATATTTTTCACAGAAGACTTAAAGCGTAGTAGTGCTGGATAACATGAAGCTATCACAACAACTTTATAAAAGTTTTGTTACATTTTCTTTAAAATGCCTGGAAGCAACCCAAAGAATGATTATACATTCATAAACCAAAAAGGAAGTTACCCGCTCAAGGTGAGCCCGCCAGATATCTTGCCGCAAATCTTGAAGTGCTTCTACTACTCTCTCCACTGTAAGCTCTGTGGAACTGTCCTTGGGCTGAGACAAAGCTAGTTCCTTCATATTATGCTGTTCTAAAAAAATAAGCTGTTTGGTAATTGCATCTTCAGGTAACACAAAGATTATAAAAAGAAAGGGAAATTAGATAAAATTTTGAAAGTCAAATTATCTACTGTGATAGATCTGAAACTGCCTTGGCTGTGCATGGCTTTCTATCTTATAACATGGAATACTGCTTTCACCAAGTGGGTAGTTTCAGATATATTAGGGCAGTCAAATGGGCATTGGTGGTCAAACATTATTTGTATTACCAGTGGAAGAGAATATATGTAGCTTAGGGATGAACTGTGGACTCCTTAGTGTTCTCCAAGTTTATTTTCTTGCAGGCACTTCTTTACCCAGCTAGGTAACATCTTTAGTGCAATATGCACCAAGGACTCCACATTATTTGTATTACATATCCAGGACCAAAAAACATTCTAAGTGAGTTTTGTCCTTGTTATCTGGAACATCCATTTGGCTTTCATTTCTTGTAACTAATAATTTTAATGCCTTAGTGCTTCACAGGTATGAGCCAAACATCAAATGTAATTTGTAGCCAGATGTTTCTACCATCATACCTTATTTTTATTATAGACGGTATTTCAAAACTCAAAACTTATACTCTGCATTTTTGCTTTTCTAATTTTTTCTCGAATTTAAAAAGTCATAAACATTTGTATATTATACAAATATAGTTTGTGTGCTGAATAATAAAATGCAATGACAATATATAAGACAAATATAAACACAGTATAAAAGTGATATTTAAATCCTTTAACACTATATCCTACATTTCACAACACAGAGTACAAATGCAGTGCCTCTCTTTGACATATTAAAGCAGCTACATTTTTACTGGGAAAAAGTGCGAAACTGAAGTAACTATGGAGGCTTGTACACACAGGGACTGCCAGGAGCTATTTCTGAAGCAGCTGCACAAGCCTGAGAAAAAAATGAACGTTTTAATTATTCAAAGATAAATGTCCTATTCATATCCCCATGTGTTGTGATGCACTTCTTTTGAAGTATTTGATATCCCTAATAAACACAATTGAAAATTTGTAGCCAAAGAAAAAGTTTTGAGCTGGGATTAAAAAGTTGCTATTATTAAAAAAAAGTTCAAAAATTAGTATTCATTTTAATTGCTCTTCCAAATAGGTAATTATCAAAAAGTTCATTAAGAATTATAGTTGTTCTTCCTTCTATAAAAAATGATGCCTTCCTAACTCTCTCTCAGCCCTTGTGAATGGGAAACCACTTGTTGTCAAGATAACTGCAGGGACTTGTTCAGGCTGCCATCAAGAATCAACATTGACTTGGAGAGGCACACAAACATATTGAAATAACATTCATACCATTTTTACAATACAGACATATTTCCCAGAAATGAACTAGAAGACATTTTTATAGTAATAACATATTCTGACTTCAGCATCCTTTAGTTCATTCTTCTGTACTGTTCCAAATAGCCATTTTAGAAAGTCAATTCTATCTTGTATATCTTAAGCACCCAACAGTTTGACATGAATCACATAAATTTATAGATATCATTGATTAGCAATTTACACTATTGGCATAACAATGAACATCAAGTTTTCTTTGTATATCCTGAGAATGTCACTATATTTTAATAAGCTAAATTATGAATAATTTCTCTAACACATTAATAAATACGCACAAAGAAACCAAATCCAGTTGTAGTAGCTGTGACATTTAATTAAAAATGACTTTCAAAGGACATAATGCTCATTCACTTGCTTCTCAGTCTTACCTCTTTTAAGGGATGATGAACTCCAAAAGTTTTGGTCTCCTTGCCCTCTAAGCTTTGGCTCAGGACTGTTACACAGCATGCACTGAAGAACTGAATGTAGCTTTATCAGCTGGGCCTGGGCCTCCCAACGAACCGAACAAACACGCTCACATTCGGATGCCAGTGCTTCTGCCCTACTCTCTGTGCTACATAGGCTTAAGTGTAGCTTGGACACTTCAGCCTCAAGCTTTTGTACAGTGTCTTTTGCATGTTGCTCATTTGTGTGGGAAACTTCCAGATCTTTAGTTAGCTTTTGCTCATGAACTATCGAAGTTGTCTCCTTCTGTATCATCATCTGCTTGAGTGATTCCATCTATGGGGGAAACAATATAGTTTGGGCATAGGAACAGATAAGGATTAATATCTGGATTGACTCTAAAAAAAGTAAATACCTCTTAAGCCAAATAAGACGAACTGGGGATAATTTAAGTGCTTGATAAATGGATAAGCATTGTATATTTTTACAAAGATAAATATGGGTAGTCCTCGATTTACAATGGCAATTGGAACCTGTTGCTGTTATAGAGTGTGACTGCATCACTTAGTGACAGCAGTGCTTCCAATCCCAGTTGCCACAATTAACTTCCTGCTGGCTTCACAGAACCAAAGTAAATGGGGAGGCCAACAGAAAGTTGCAAAACCCAGGTCCACAGGCAGGTAAGTGTCTGTGCCAGGTGGGGAAGGGAGTGAGGGGATGGCTGGGGAAAGGTCATAAGGGTATGTAGAAGGCACTGCACAGATCAGGAGTTTATGAGGGGATGTGTGAGAATGTGAGGGGATCATGAGAGATGGTGCACAGGGGGAAAATGCATATGGTGCACAGGTGGAGGGAGCACAAGGGTGTGAAGAGGTGTATGAGAGGTGCTGCAGAGTGAAGGAAGGATATTTGAGGGGATGTATAAGAAGTGCTGTGTAGGTTGGAGGGATGTACAGGGATGCAAGAGAGTGTGGAAGAGGTACTAAGCAGTGCAGGGAAGGTATGTGGGGGTGTGCAAGAGGAGCCAGAGATGTGAGGGATGTGCAAGAGGCATTTTGTGGATTGGGGAGAGTGCACAAGGCAATGTGCAAGAGGCACTGTGTGGCACAGGGAAAATGCACAAGTATGTGTGAGAAGAGCCATGGGAGGGAAAGGGTGTGCAAGGGGCCAGTGGAACATGAGTGTAGAGAGACAAGTAGGATGAGCAAATGGGACAGACTTACCACAGTGACTAGCGATCTTCCCTGCCAGCTTCCCCTTTAACTTTCTGGGTCAAGTTATCATGGAAGTCTGCAAATATTGATCATGCAAATGTGGAGTGCTTGACAACCTGTTGTAAGGACAAGCACGTTTCCAAGCACCCAGATTGAGATCACATGACTTCTGAGGTAATGGGACATCAGAACTCTGAGGACCAGTTGTAACCACCATTCATTTAGTGCAAACATAACTTTGAATGGTTGCTGAATGAATGGTTGTAAGTCAAAAACTATCTATATGGTATTACATATATATTACTGTATCAATTTTAGGCAGGTAGAGGAAAAAAATTAAGCCAGCTTATTCCACACAATGCCAAGAAAGAAGCGTATATATTAGAAATAATAAAATATAGAAAGCAGGTTTTATACTAAAAATTCTACAATATATGAATAATAGAGATATTGGCAATAGAGTAGAAAAATAAAAAGGAATTGTGGATGATACCTGGCTAATGAGTTCCTGCATTTCTTTTTTGTGGTCAGCAAGCATTTGTTCTGCTTGGTGTAGGGTACTATTCAATTTTGTGACTTCATCCTGGTGAGCATTGTCCCTCTCTTGCAGTTTCATGAGCATGACCTGCTTCTCCTCCAATGAGGTAACCAAACTGCAGCAATAAAAAATAAAGCAAGATTTCTGTTATAGGGTAACCACACATTCAAGTACAAAAATCCAATTTTTTTTTCCTTGGAGGATATCATCACACAGCTTTAGTTCTTTTATAATATGGACTTATTAAGGTCATAATTATGGTGTATAGGCGAAACAGCAGTATATATGCCAGGAAATGGTAATTACACAAAAATGTATCAAGCGCAGTGTGTATCTGCAAAAGAAGATACCAATACAGAAATTATTTGTGCAACATAATTGGGAGAATATATGGGATTAAACAATAAAGAGATCATCTTTCTTCATCTAATCATAAAAAAACAAGGGATAAAAACACAGATAAATGAAATTCTAATGCAATGACGCTATGGCAGCCAACATTCCTGACAGGATGCTACAAATACCAATCAGATAACTCGGTCTATTAAAGGTCTATATTTAAGACATATAGAAAGCTGCCAATTTTTAAATATAAAATTCCAAAATACTCTCTTGGAATAAACAGTGAAGAATCATCTTGGCATTTTCTAAGAGAAATTGCCCCAAATACATTCTAAAAAATTCTGTACATCCACACCATTATTTAACATTCATGGGCTGTCAATCAAAAAGTAACTCTGAAATAATTATTCCACCTACAAGTTACTGGAGTTTGTGCTTACCTGGCTCGTTCTTTCTCTAGAGCTTGCAATGTTGCTGTAAGCTCTAAATTCTGGTTTTGTTCTTTCTTCATAAATGTATCCTTACTTTCCATTTCCTCTTGCTGGTTATGGAGAAGGGCCTGAAATTCTGCATTCTGATGTTCAACTTTTTCTTTCCAATTCTGCAACTCTGAACAGCGTTTTTGTGCCTCTTCCCAATGACTCTGAAGGAGGGCATTTTCATGTTCTGCCTCCTCTTGTTGCCTTTGAAGTACAGCTTTCAGTTTTTCATTCTTAAGTTCCATTTCCTCCTTCTGGTGCTGCAGATCCATATTCTGAAGCTCTGTGTCCCTTTTCTGATTCTGTAGCTGTTTAATTTGAGATTTTGCCTCTTCCCATTGTCTCTGGAGCACTTTCTGTTGCTCTGAATTCTGAAGCTCTGCCACTTCCCACTGACTCTGCTTTCTTTCCAGGGCTTGAATCATGGTCTGCTGGTGCTCTACCTCTTCTAGCTTTCTTAGGAGTTTGTTGTTTAGGTGTTTTTCAGCCTCCCACTGACTTTGCAACATAGCTGTCAATTCTATATTTCTCTGTTCCAACTCTTCCTTCTGTTTCTGCCATTTAATGTTCTGCTGTATGGCCTCCTCTCTCTGTTTTCTCTCTGTTTCTAGCATCTTTTGTAGATGGGACACTTCAAGCTCCTTCTGTTCAGACAATGTTTGCATTTCTCTTAAATGCTGCTGACCCTCTTGGTTAATCAATTTGCAAGAATCTTTTGTAGTCAGTAGTTGGAACTCTAACTCTTGTACCTTAAAAGGGAAAATAAAATAGTGAAGGGACAGATATTACAGTTCTCACAAGTGTTAACATGATAGTACATTATAGTACACACAAGTGTAAAGATGGTACATCATGACCCTCCAAGAATGAAAAGATAATGGTACAGGTTCAAACATGTCAAGAAGAACTAATTTAATGTCAGCATGAGCTTTTTAAAGATTTCCGTATTTGTTTGTCTGATCATTAATAGAAATGGTATCAGTGTGACAGTGATATGGCTCCATTAAGAAGACAGGAAAAACACCAATTTGTCAAAAGGAGACAAATTAGCTTCCAAAATCATTGTCTTGTTAATATAATCCAAAATACTTGGCTTTTCTTAAAATAATATTGGTTCCTTATAGTAATGTTTTGATTTTCTTGTTATTGTACAGCTTTTCATAATGTTTTGGAAAAGCTGACAAACCACACTTTTAGCTCATAGATTCTCATTACAATTTCACAAAGGCTGCACATTAGCACATAGCAAGAAGCAAGTTTAAAGTAAAATCACCTGATTTTGTAAACTGTCTCGCTGATTAAGTAGGATATTTATTTCTTCTTTGAGAGATTTTATTTCCTCCTTCTGCTTTACTTTCAATGTTTTAATTGTATTTGTGGTATCTTTCAGCTCAGCTTCCAGAAGTTGTACATTAGCCTGCCAATATATAAATATATAAGAATTAGGATGAAATATTTTAAAACTGTATCTGTGCATATCCAGACTTAGTTTCTATAATGACACTTTTCTTTTATTATGTTTGTAGCTAAATATGCATTCACAAATGTGTAGTTATTGATTTACTATGCCCTTCCATTCTCCAGGCTATGAGCAGAATATAATAACTAAAACTTAAAGCTATATACATAATTTCAAAAAAGTACCAGTGCCATTGAGCCTTATATTCTCCTATATTAATTCTATTTCAAGTTATCTGAATATCTGATACCACATATCTGTGGTAAGGAATAACATGAGAGAGATACACTGCACTGGAAAAGAAGTAAGGTAAGGTCTATTCTAACCCATGGCTTATACACATTTTACAAAGAATAGCAGCTATATTTGGAAAACAACTAAAACTGATTATGTTTTTTATTTTCTATATTATCCAAGTACACCATTAAAATTTGGCTGGAAATCAGTGGTGGATTTGTAAGAGGAAAATGTCTACCAAGAACTGCATTGAGCTAGATTACATATCAGTATTATATCTATCATGAAGCTCAAAAAAAAGCTTCAAAACAAAAATGTATTTTTTCTCATAAATTGCCACTAGAATTGGCCCAACCACTTCAATCATGCCAGCAAAAGCAATTGTCCCCCATTTCCATAGGTTAAGAGGGCTGAAATATGACATTGCATTGTTTTGAAGTTTTTATAATGCAGTTCTAGGATATGTTTGGTCTTTATTATTATGAGGGGACATGATGTGGCAGGATATAAGTCTGACTGATAAATAACTTTAAACTTTAAAACCATTTTGAGGAATAGAAATAATTTTAGAAGCTTTAAGCAATTAAACAGAGACAAGATACCATCAACAACATCAACCTGCAACTTTATCATTTCTTCAAACTCATGAACTGATGATCTACAATAAGCTCATCCAGCAGAATTGAATTACAATCATCATGCCACAACCTGTTCTCAGTACTTTCCAAATCAGCTACCAGCAATTTCATCAGTAAAATATACTGTAAGCTTGTTAGGTAGGTTGTTGAGAGCAACCTTTCATCAATTCAAAACCTAGAACTGTATTCAGTTGTCACAATTTAAATTGTATTCAGTTGTAAATTGTATTCAAACTGTATTCAGTTGTCACAATTTAAATACAAAACTGTATTCAGTTGTCACAATTTAAAGAACCTCTGTTGGACAGTATTATGCTTATGCCCTGATGGCAATAAAAAAGGTAAAAGTTACCCTGCCAGTCATGACCAACTCTAAAGTGCAGTGCTCGTCTCTGTTTCTGAGCTGAAGAGCCTGTGTTCGTCTGAGGATGCTTCCGTGGTCATGTGGCCGGCATGACTAGACGCCATAGGCACATGGACACTGTTACCTTTCCCGCCGAAGTAGGCAGTACCTATTTATCTACTCACATTTGTACACTTTCGAACTGCTAGATCGGCAGGAGCTGAAGCAGAACAACAGGAGCTCATCCTGCTGCATGGCAATGCCAGGTCTTGAACTCAGGCCACCGACCTTCCAGCCGGCAAGCCGAGCTCCTAACCGCTTGTGCCATCATGCCTGTTCTGATGGCAGAGAAGGACATTACTTTTACTCACTGCCACAAGAATAGACCATATATTAGTTTTAAGTCATGTTCAGCCTTGAATCTTGCTCAGCATCTGCCTTCTTTTACTAGATATTTGTGGATACCACTAGGCCAGCAGACATCCCCCTTGGTACCCCATCAAGCTCTTTCCCCATCACAACTTAAACTGCCAGATGGCATGCTGACTTAAGTACTATCTTAATTCACAAAAAAATGCCCTCAAAGATCTTACAGTTATATTTAGCAAATACAAATAATCTGGGGTTGTACAAAGTATCCTGGAAGGTAGACGGGATAAGATAGAACCTTCTGGTAAAGGCTTGACAATTTGGAATGCTAAACTCACTGTGATAGTCACTACTTGAAAAATCAAACCCCTGCTAGGGTAACAGTTTTGCAAGATAATCTGAAACATACTTCAAAAAACCCAAATGTGTCCACCAGCCTGAACAGGGTTGCTAACCCTCACTTATATATCCTCTAGGAACCTGGACTCTACAACAAAGAAGACAAATTATAGTATTATATCTATCATGTGAAAGGCTTACTTCTATTATTGCTTTGTGCTGGATTCCTGGCAGGTCACAATATTTTTTCACTCATCTGCTTATTCTTACCTGTTCCCTCTCTTCAAGCTTTTTCATCTCCTGACGAAGACACTCCAGCTGCTGACAAGTACTAACAAATTTCTCATTTGTTTGGAAGATTTCCTCTCGTAAAGATTTCTTTTCATTCTCTTTTTCTAGAAGAAGCTATACATGTAGAGATTACACAGAAATACATTTGGATCTACCAAATACATGAAGCCAGAAATTTCACATTAGAAATTAACAGTTCATAATATCCTCAGGCTGGACCCTATAATTAGATTTGAGTAAAGCATGAGCATGTCAGGTCTTCTCAAAAGATTCATTTCCCAAGGTTTCAAATCTAAATATAGTTTGCCAAGTATGAAATACCAGAAATATCTACAGTATTTATTTTAAAAATTTAAATCCACCCAAAAGAATCAAATCATGCTGAGCATAAATACACTGTTTTCTTATATATCTCCATGAGGCCCACCTCTTCTTTGTTCTACCTATTTGAAAATGATGTTTTCTATGAAAACTGACCACAGTCACTATAAATTGCTGAATCAGTGCTAGAACAGAATTTCAGCAAAGAAAATGAAATTACATATACAGCACCTCAAGAATATAAATATACAAGGTTATCTTCTGCCTTTCTACTTTATCTTCACTATTTCAGAAATAGACCAAGGTACCAGAGAGCAATTGACATAAGCTTAACTTTTACTGGAGATGCATCTCCAGAATATCAGCTCTATACACTTTTTCTCTTGTTGACCATGGAAAGCTCAAGGAGTTGAGAAATCAAGAGCTGATGTTCTCCATTCTCTCATTTGTGGTTTGTCTCTGATTTGCTTTCTCCTGATTGAAATATATTCATACGTTTCCATTCTTGTTCCTGTTAGAATAGAGTCCTGCTTTTTCTTCCTCTTCTATTGTCCATCCCCAGCCCTCTGGTGGCAGAAAGCTTAGAGGTGGAGGCTTTCAATCAGATCATCAGATGCCTGTTTTTTAAACTTTGTTGCGATGCAATTACCCTGGACGTGTGAGAGTCTTCACAGACAGATCATATAACGTTTTAACAAATGTTATTGTCTTTTTGGACCTTAAACATCTATGTCTACATTCTTTTAATGGATCCAGTTATACTCACATAATGTTTGCCTATGTATAGGCCCAGTCGTTCCACCTATGTAGAATTACCTCAAAAATGTTAATAGAAGAACCTAAACAACCATATAAAGACAACCCCAGTGCTTGCATTACATATCTGCATTTATTCTCCTCCATGTTTCAGGTACTTCCTTTATTAAGCATAAGGTATAAGTACAATAATACTAAATGCACACTACTGAGGTATTATATGATGTTCAGAGTTTTCGCATCTACTGACTACGAAGGTTATGGAGTGTAGAGAATAAGAAATGTCCTCTATAATTCCCTCTTTATCGTTTGCCATGACCTATCTTTGTTTGGGAGACCAATAATTTAACTGAACTTCATGCTTTTGAAGAATTTTATCATACTGAGTTCTGCATAACAACAATTCTATTCTGATTACTACAAAATTTTCAGCATCCTTATCTCAAGAGCTCTTATTACCTAAGGACTTATGAATACTTAACAAAGACAAAACTATGTATAAAAAGTATGCATTTAAATTACAGCCAACTGGAAGGTATGCACTTGTAGATGTTTTAAGAGTAAGTAAGTAAATAAATAAACAAATAAATGGAATAATGAATGGAAATAAGACTCCAGATTAATATACCAGCATCACAAACAATATCCTAAAAGAGAAAAACAAAGGGGTTAAAACATAGTCTTCCAGATATGTAGATTTGGATTCTCAGCAATTACTATATTGGCAAGAGAATTCTGGGGGTTGAGGTCTACACACCTAATAGGATTCAGAGCAGAGAAAGAGGCCAATTTTAATACAAGCCATACTACCTCTTGTTTAGCATTTTCAGCTTTAATGAGCTCATCTTCCATATGGGTTTGTATATCAGTGATCTGCTGCTGCAGTTCCAGCAGTTTCTTTTCATAGACACTTTCAGTCTCTTCTTTCTCCTTGACAATACGTTCTAATTCTATTTGGTGATATTCTCGTTCATTTCCCTAGAAATATATCAGAAAAATCCAATAAATACAATGAGAAAAAAGAGTGGTTTCTTTAATTATTAAAGTGATTGTTCTGCCTTTAACAAAGATCTGAAATGAGTTTACTAAAGACAAGATACTATTCCTTAATCTCATATAATGATTGGACTAAAAAAAGAATTGACCAGAAAGAGAATACATAGGCTGAGAGGAAAAACAGCAGCTGGAGAAAGTAAAAATTGGTTGTATAACTTAGAATAAGAATATGACAGTCATGAGAGAAATTGAACCAATAACAGAGTGAATGTATAAATGCTTACCAGCTTCTGAGAGATTGCATCCATTTCTTCTTTATGTAGATTTTGGCAGTGACTGAGGGTTTCTTTGTACTTGTGCTCTACCTGTAACAGCTGCTTTACTTTTTCTTCCTTTTCTTGTTCATCTTTTGATTTTGCAGCTTCCAGCTCAACCCTAAGGCATTTCACTTCTCCTGAAATAATAAGCAAAGAAGAAAATGAATTTCTACTGAATCACATTTACCCATTAACCAGAGAAAACAGAACTATTCAACTGCTCCATAAAAACTCCAACCCTTTCCCACCTTGTATCACTTCTTTGGCCTGGCTAATTGTCTGAATTTTCATTTCCAGTTGACCTCGGATAACTTCAAATTTAGATAATTGCTGTTGAGCTTGGAAGAGATTTGATTCCAGAAGATCCTTTCCTGACCTACAAGATACATACATAAAATTGGCATTTAGTCTTCACTTTTTTCTTCTACAAAACTGTATGAAACTTAAAAAGATACAAGAAAAAAAAATCACACTTGAAGTACTCCAGCTAGAATCTCAATATATAAACAATAATGAACACCATAAGTTTACTAAGTCTCTATTTGTTAAGCTGATATCAGTTAACATTTGAAAAGAAAACACACTCCTATGTGTGGACTGTATTGATTCCTAGAAAGCAGATCTGACAAATTATATGCATAATTTAAAACTTGGATAAAGGTTGAATAATTTCTTAACTTGCTTCCTGCATGGACTATCTCAAATACAAGACCTTTGTGGTTCTCTTGTTAACAATTTTTTTTTCAGAATTCAGATTACTATTATCAGATCCAGTAATTATTTAAATAATAAAGAATCTTCATCTAACAGTTTCTTACCTGAATTTTGATACCTGCTCTGTAAGAGTCAATCTGTCTCTCTCACTAACTCCTAATCGAACTTCCAAAGCAGTTTTTTCACGCATTAGTGATTCCATTTCCCTGGAAGTCTTAGACAGCATTTCCCCTATATGATTTAGTTCTTGATTTGCTTGTTCCAAACTAGAATGAGATATTTCATTTTGATGATGTGCCTAGAAGAGAAAACAAGAAAATAATGTTTAGCACAAACTAGTCCCAGTTAATAAATAGATACCATATTAAAGAAGGAAATATTCATGGTGTCATTATTTATTTATTAATAAAAATATTTTATATTATTATAATAATAATATATAGTGTCATTATTAATTAATTAATTAATTAATAATATCTGTACATGTACAGATATTTGTATCTGTACATGTACAGATACATGTACATGTACAGATACATGTATTCCCGCCCACCTAGCGGTTCAAAAGCGTGTAAGTGAGAGTAGATAAATAGGTACCGCCCCTTCCAGCGGGAAGGTAACAGTGTCCATGCGCCTTTTGTATCTAGTCATGCTGGCCACATGACCACGGAAGTGTCCCAGGACAAATACTAGCTCTTCGGCTTGGAAGCAGGGATGAGCACCGCACCCTAGAGTCAGTCACGACTGGCAGGGTCACCTTTACTTTACCTTAAAGATATTTGTATGCTGCATACTGGGATAAAAATGATAATAAAACAAAATCCACTACATCTGTCCTTCTCTTTATTTAAGAATTTATATAGCCATCCATATTATGAATTACAATTCTGGGCAGCTCTCAAAACAATAAAAATAGGAAAAAAACACAATGAAAACATTTGGCACCCCAGATCAACTCTCTCCCACACATCAATGTACCACCTTGCTGGGCTTCAGTCTCATTCTATTCCAACCATCGATTGATACAATTATCTATGCAGATTAGTTTTTTAATACTCACTTGACTCAGCTTCTCATATGCCTCTTCTTTTTCACCTGTTAACACTCTCCGTTCATTCTGTAAGGTTTCCTGCAGCTCTTCAGCCTTATGTAGCAACTGTTCCAAGTGAAACTTCTCTGCACTTAAATCCTCATTTGTTTTTTCTGTCTGGTTAAGCTGCTTTTGCAAAGTGGCCCCTCTTTTTTCCATGTGATCTATTTTGTCCAAGAGAGCCTGGTTTTCTTGCTCAAACTGAATTTAAAAAAAGGCTAACAATTAATAAAGATAATCTTAGCTTAAGGAATCCTTTGTTCCCTATTTTGAGTTGAATTTAATTGCTGAATTAGTGTATCCCTTATTTTCAAACACTATGCTGCTCAACATAAAAATATTTTGTCTAGAATATGTTCTTACCTTCAAAATTAGTTGGTTTAAACTCACTTTATCCAGGGCTAATGCTTCATTAAGGGCACTTATCTTTATAACCACATCATGAAGATTAGCAGTTTCTGCCTTCACCCTATTCTGTCCACTGGTTAACTTTGCAAGAGATTCTTTAGCCTTACAATATGAAACACACAAAAAACAGATAAAAAACAAATATCTTTCAATTACTATGAAAAATTTTTAGTCAGTAGCTTGAACATATATCAAATTCTGCTCATCCAGTTATGGCCAAATAACTTTATCTCATTGTGAGTAGCACTGGAGATGAGATAAAGAAAAGACTGGTGTTATAAATTGTCTTTTTTATGATACTAGTGCATAACCTACTTAGGACAGGATAGGTTGTTTTTATATTTTAAACCATTAACTATAAGGAAAGAATATAAGAACTGGAATTATATTACATTTCTTGTTAGCCTAATCATTATAGCCACTCCTCATTTAGTGACTTTTTCTAACCAATATATGCATTTACCACCACATTTCCTGCCTGACAACAAAAATCTTCAATGTGAAACTCATTAAGGTCTGGTCAGTTTTAGGCAGCACTGCAGTCAGCAAGAGGGTGCTAATCAACTAATTAAGGTTGGAGAGCTGAGTTTATTAACTTGCAGTTAATACTTTTTAAGGAAGCACTGCACTGTGGAGAAAAACAGTACAAGAAGAGATAGCTTGTTAAAGCAATCTTTCAGTCCTATGAGGGGAGAGGGAATATATGAGAGAACTAGTGATTTTCACAGCAACTCTCTTTCCAACATTGTTCACTTACTGACCATTTCACCTAACAACCAAGTCATTAGAACAGAATGTGATTGCTAAATGAGGAGAGGGTGTAGGTGTCATAGGACTGAAATGAGGAGAGGGTGTAGGTGTCATAGGACTGAATCCAATCAGGGAAGAATCCAATCAGAATCAAATTGTATAGCATTTAATAAATATGCCACTTATACTTCATTTAAATTCAAATGTAAGATAAGATCTCAACAGGAAAAGTATATGTTAATAGTACCTGCTCCAAGGCTAAAGCAAGCTCATATTTTTCTTGCTTCATCAGCTCTCCATCAAGAAGAGATTTTTCCAATGACTCTTTCATAGCTACCAATTCATTTTTTAATAATGAATGTTTTTCTTCAAGAGCTTTTTGATCTTCCTGACTGAGAAGAAACATTTTTAAAAAAGAGGGAGATTATGCGTATTTTTCCATTAAAGCATAGGTACATCTTTCATGTTCTGTCCTAAGAAAACCCATACAGTATTGAAAGCTGATTTTGCTACCAAATTACTGCTACTAGGAAGAAATTCACTCATAGTGCCAAACAAAATTAACAAAAATCACATACAGTATGTTGGAGGAAGTAGAGAGGGAGTATACTCTCAAACCTTCTTCTGGTCAAGCGGTATCTATGAAACGGGAAATACTTATTTCCAAGATTGGAATACTGCAGCACCCTAGCTTGTGTCAATATATTGAATATACTTTATAGAGAGTGGGATTTAGACAAGTGTATATTGGCTTGCAAGGTAACTTGCATAGAATATTTTGAGTAAAGTTTCAGTTGCCCTTGTGGCATACTAGCCAAAATGTTCCCAAACTGATCGCATTCTATCCTAATTCTTAGGATAAGTTGCATGTGATCTTAAGACTGGTAACCTAGTCTACACCATCACTACTTACTAAAAAGCATGATGTTAAAACCACAACTAGAACAAGTAGATAAACATATGTGTCTTAATTACTCCTTGCTCATGCCCAGACCCTGGCCAGCATACCCTTGGCAGCACTTTGGTCCAGCTATTGCTAATGAATGCCAGGTCAGTTAACAACAAGGCTCCTCTGATTAGAGATAGCAATGAGGAGGAGATGGCTGACCTGGCATACATCACCGAGACCTGGCTGGCTCCTGAGGGGGGGCGGTTGCCCTCTCGGACATGTCCAGCCGGATTCAAGGTTTGGCACCAACCAAGACCCCAGGACAGGGGGGGTGGCAGTGGTCATCCGAGAATCGCTATTTGCCTCCAGGGGCCTTACTCCATGGGTTTCCTGTTGTGAGACCCTGTTCTTGAGACTGGGCTCTCAGGAACAGTTGGGATTGTTGCTACTGTACCAGCCTCCCTTCTGAGTAGCATCTTCCTTGCCTGAGCTGACTGAGGCTATCTCAGGGCTGGTGGTAGACTTCCCCAGGCTGATGGTCCTGGGGGATTTCAATCTGCCCTCCCTGGGTTTGGCCTCAGGTTTGGCTCAGGAGTT
>JANHZU010001045.1:29119-45356 GCA_032468055.1 Acrochordus granulatus
ACAGTTGGCTCAGCTGTAAAATGTGGGCTAGAGTTTTGGATTCAGAATTGGCCTCCCAGTTGCCCCAGCCTATTTTAACTGTCTTTTTGAACAGTAACAAACTGGAAAGCAAGTCTTATTAATGTATAAACAATGCCTGGTATTTTATGTCTTCAGCTGGGTTTTTCTTCCTCCCTTTAGATGAAGCAAGCAAGAAACAATCCAAGAAGTTTTTATACAGATCTCCTTTTTCTGCTGGAATAGGATTGCTCTCTTTTTGGCAATGACATGGGTGGTCCCAGCATCCTCCCCATCCTGAGGGATTGTCATCATTTTTGCTCATCAGCATGTTAATTGCTGTATGACTAATTATGCCCTGAAATTCAGTTGATTTTCTTAATGAGACAGCTGGGTTAATTATGTAATCATATGATTACATTCGCCTAAGTGCCCCAGTGCAAAGGAGTCCACGTGGGCATGTGATGTCATTGAGGAAGCAAGATTCACAAGGGGCATATTGAACACTTCACCTAACAGCACGGTCAGGGGAAGAGCTGGAGAGAGCTATGCTCTGTTTTTTTGTAAGCAGTTTTACAGCAGTGATATATGTTGCACCCTCCTCCAATCTGGGGCCCTCCAGATGTAGGGGAAGGGGGCTGCTTTGAGAACTCCCAGGCACCCAACTCTGGACATTAGGGAACTGCAGCCCTAATGTAGCTGAAAGATACCAGGCCAGGGAAAAACTAATCTTGGGCATGTGCTATGAGTATAGAAGATTTTCCAATTTTTTAAATCCTTTTAGCCTCAAATCAGATTTTGTCAATTTTGTAAAACCTTTTGCATGCAGGGGTGTGTTCTTACTTAGATTCAACTTGGTGGCATGCTTCAGCCAAATGCTAAGTAGAATAAAAAAAAAAATCTCATATTTTAATTTGGGAGTGGAGGATGATTCCCTGAATTTCCTCACAGACCTCAAGATAATTTGTGAGGATGATACATTTCAGTAAAAAAAGTAGGATATAAAAAGCTTATAAATTTGTAAACTTGTAAAACAATTGTAAATCACAGCAAACAATTATTTAGAAGACTTATCAAGAACCCTTTGAAACCATGTATGTTTGTCTGTTTGCTTGTTTAACAAATTTATATAGCTACCCATCTCACCAACATGATTTGGGGATGTATACAACCAACCAGTTAAAAAAAATAAAAGAATTGGCAGAAAAGTTCAGATGATGGATGTTTCCTTTCTCTGGCCTTCTTTTTATCTGTTCAATCAGCAGTATTTAGAATTGTTTCTAAAGCATGATGTTTTAGGAATCCCTGCACGCTTTCACCAGAGCAGTGTTTTCAAACATGGCAACTCTAAGATATGTGGACTTTTAAGATGCTGGCAGGAGAATTCTGGGAACTGAAAGACATACTTCCTTAAATTGCCGATTTGAAAAACATTGCTCTAGAGGATCCTACTTTATCTATTCTAATTCCTTTAGGGATCCCAAAGCCTCCCCATTCCAGGCAGAGAAAGGGGATGTGCTTGGTTTGGTGGACTGCTGTCATGGCACACTTACCTACATTGGCGCAAGCTTCAAAATTGCTATTCTAACCCTTAAGTTGATGAGATGTTTCAAGAAGCTCAGCATTTGGCAGAGTGATTGAGATAATTATGCTTATTGGAACTTTTGGCTTGTTAAAATTAAACATAAGCACCCTGATTAACTGTACCAGATTTTGTTCCAGAGTGTTTGGAATAAATGACAGGAATTCATTCAATAGCATAGACAGAATTTTGGGGCTAAATCAGGATGTCCCCTCCCTTGAGGCATCCACACAAAAATCTGCTTAATATGTATGATATTAAGTCTTGTTTTTAGTGAAACGATGTTGTTTGGGTGGCAAATGTGAGTTTATGTGGTAAAATAGTTTAGAAACCCCCTGCACATAATAAATATTATAATTTAGGCTTTTCTTTGACATGTTAATTTTATATGGATAAGATTTCCCCAATTTGTCTGAAAGTTGTTGCCTCCCCCATGCTTTTAGTTTGCTCATCTCCATGAGAACTGCAGTGCATCTCAGAACTCAAGTTTTAATAGATGCTTATTTGGGACATATGTTTATGTTTGAGAGTTCCTAAGTTAGTTGCTTATGTTGCGCCCAGGCTCTAAGTAAGAGTGATGTGTTTAAATGAAGGTAGACTCAACTTGTGACTGTAATGCAGCTCAGAATTTCCATTGTATGTCATGATGGTCATAAGTCAAGGCACCATCATGACAACCCAAATTTATATTTTTGCAGTGGTCATTAGCAAATGCTATGGTTGTTAAGTGAACCCATTATCTGCAGTGAGTGTTTTTTGCCAGAAGCCAGAAGTAAACACTAGTTTCCAGCCAAAAAGTTGTAAACTATAGTCATGTGACCACAGGATGCTGCAAATTGCTGTAAATGTGGGCTGCTTGCCAAGTGCTCAAAATGTGATGAGAGAGGGGTGGTTCTCAGTCATCAGAACTTCAAATCCAGGTCGTAAATCATAACTTTGAATGGTTTCTAAGCAACTAGTTGTAAATCAAGGTTTTCTTGTACTTGAAGTTACTGTTTGCATATTTAATGCATTTTGTTAACATATGAAATATAATTTCTCTATACCTATCCAATTTGTAATTCAGCTTGGTATTCACTCCCATCCTCCATCACATTAGACGTGGAATCCGCAGAGATGTGGTTGATGTTATATATTAAATTTGAGACCGCCCAAATACATAATATGTATTTTTTAATGCTGGGCAGTTTACAGCATTAAAAAGCAGTGAACCAATAAAACAATAAGAACAAATAACTCATATGCATCTAGAGTGCCATAAACAAAGAAGATTCTAAAAGGGCTCAGTATGTATCCTAATACAAAGCCTGAGGGAACAGCCAGGTTTTCAAAGGCTTCTGGAACATCACTGGAAAGGGAGTGATAGGAATCTCTGAAGAATGATGTTCTGGAAGACAAGTACAAGGACAGAAAAGGCATACAGTAGAACCTCAGATTGTGAGCACCTCAGTTCATGAAATTTTCGCAAGACAAGCAAAAATTTTTGAAAAAAATTAATTTAGTTAACAAGCAAAATCTTGCAAGATGAACACTGTGCAAAGAGCTTCTCTCTTATTGCATAAAAAACGTAAATTAAGTGAAAGTCGTCCAAGAAAAAACTCCCGAGACTCAGATTCCAGATTCTCCTTTCAAGCAATAAACCTCCCACTCCTCTCCTCCCTCTCATCTCCCTCACACTAGCCAGGACTCTTTTCAAACTGAGGAAAGATTTCTTCCATCTTCCCTATCACTCACACACACACACACACAGCCCTTCTCACATGGCACCATCCAGCTTGTCCCCTTCCTGCCCATCTCTTCTCCCCTCTCATTGCATGGAGGCAGGTTATGATACGTATTTCCAAACCACCTAGGAAAGATCCAGCAGATCCTCCCGATCCAGCAGGGCTGCCCAGACAGCGCCATCCAAGCAGCAGCCGATGGCCAGAATCTGCCTCAGAGTGGATCCATAAGTGCTGGTTAATTTGTTTTATTTTTACTTTATATTGTGTATTAATCATTGTTAACTTGTTTCAGATATTATTAGGGACAATCATCTACATAAAATTCCATTAAAATTATTTTTAAGAATATTTTTGGGGGCATGGAACATCATCTGACTTTACATTGTTTCCTATGGGAACCTTTGCTTTGGTTTAAGAACATTTTGGATTAAGAGCATTCTTCTGGAACGAATGATTCTCGCAATCCAAGATTCCACTGTATGTAAGTATTTTCTTCTCCCTCCTTTGTTACATGGAAGCCTATATTGAATTATGTTAAGACAAACATAAAAGTTATATGCAATGGGAAATTAAACGTTTTGGTCTGATTGTAGATCACAGAGACACATACCTGTATAGTATGTGTTTTTGTGTGTGTGTTTTCTTCTTGATCTTTTGTTTTTGAAAAGTTAAAATGTAATTTTATTTTATTGTTATTTTAATATCTGTAAACTACTTGGAATTCTCAAGGATTGAGACAGTAGAAAAATTGTAAATTTTAGCTATTTGTATTCTTATACCTTTAAGTTATTTTGCTTATTCCTTATTCCTTTTCTGTAGTCTGCAAAAGATTGCTCACCTTGAGAAGGAATAGTGTGATAGGTATACAATATATGCATGTTTGTAAAAGCTGGCAGTTTCCTATTGGTCTTCAAAAATCTTGGACTTCTTCCTGTATTTTTTTAATTAGAATTTTCAGACAGAAGCTGGAAGATCACCTATTAAGGCTATTACAAGGCTAGATTTATTGTACTGGCAGGGTATTAAATTAGATCACCTTTGTGGTCTCATGATTCCACAAGCTTGCCTCTGAGTTTGTTACAAACCCAAAGGAATCTCTTTCCTTTCCTAATTTCCAGGGCAGGTACAGCTTTGAAAAGCCAGTTTAAAAAGAAATTTAGGTACTGTGCTAGGTTCAAATAAATTTCTATTTAATATATGTCCTAAAAGAGCTTTGGCTATAAGCAAAAGAGAATGTGGAAAAGGAAGAAAGAAAACACAATTTTTTGCCTTTTGTGTTTGGTTTTCTGTGAACTAGGGATGTTTCTGAGATGTCAGCTGTATATTCTTTGGCACATAGCCAGAGAAGATAGCAGGCCTAGGTAACTATGCAGCATTGCTGGCAGATCCCGTGTCCCTTTGGCAGGGCTCAGCCAGCAGGATTCCCATCATTCTGTGTGAATACAAGCACCAAGCTGAATCCTTACTGCTTCGTTTTTTTACTGGAATACACTAAGCTAGGCGGCAGCTGCAATTGTTCCCAGGCATTCCTGCACATGCTGCCTGGCTGTTAAGCTGCATACCAAGTAGTCTTGTGCTGTAGGCACACAACAGACGACAATGAGAACTGCAGAGCAATGAATTCTAGAGGCTGAACTGATGACTCCATTTTCTGTGCTTGCTGTCAGGGAACCCCTGGCATGGCAGAGCTTCATCTTGGTTTCATCAGAGGAAGGTGGAGTCTCTCTTCCTCCTCCTTCTCCTGCCTTTCCCTCCCCTCCATTGTCGGCAGTTGCTTCAGCAGCTAACGCACCTGCTCCCATCTCTGGCAGCAGAGATGCTCTAGCCGTGCTTAGGAGGTTGCTTTTCTCACAGTCCATCTGCCTGAGCTATTTAAGCCAAAGGGGGCAGGGGGAAGCGATGCCACTCACATGCCCCAGGCACAGCAAGCTCCTTTGGAATTGATCATGACGCTGCCGGGCCGTGTCTCCTGTTCCATGCTGAACTGCTTTGTAAGTGGGTTCCCTATTTCCCACCCTTTTCTCCTCTGTAGTGACTGCATTCAAGATTGCTTCTCAGCCTGCATTTCGTATTTGTTATTTGGGGTGGGGGGGTGGAGTGGCAGAGCCAAGAAGAAAGCATACTGTCTGCCTGGAGACATCTGGCCCTTTTTATGGCTCTCCTTGATGCTTGGGGAGTGGCTCTTCTTCCCCATTCTTCTTACTTATCCTAATTGTATGTGCTTCTTGTTCACATTGTAGTTATGTTTTTTAATAATTCCCAAAGTATGTACCTCATCTTCACCTGAAGCTTAGAGGTTCTAGCTGAGGATGCCAAAATTGTTCCAGTGGTCTCACTGAACTAAACTGAGCAAAATATGCAAGGAGAAGTTTGGTTTTCCTAATCTAGGATATTGGTGTTATTTATCTAGTATATTGATGTTGGTGTGCTGAGAACAAATTCACATCTATCTACAGAACTTGTAGTTCCCACTTTCTGGCTGCTTTGTGCTATATTAAATCATAGCCACATGGCTGCCAAAGAGAGGGCTTAGGTTTACTGAGACATAGGTCTTTCTGTTAGAAGTCCCCACTGTGTTTGCTAGCATGTATTGAATCCATTGAGATATAAAGGAAGATGGAAAGTATCTTGCTTCATACTTATTTCATACCAGTAGAAGCTGACTTCATATGGTGGGCAGCATTTGGCAGCATTTCTGAGTACAGTTACTCAGCATGGTGCTCTACTAACCTCTGGCCTCTTGAGTACATCCTGCTAGGTTTCTGACTTGAACCTGCTGAGAAAAAAGAATAAAATTGGTCTAAAAACAAGAGTGTATTGGGGAAGGTTACTGGGAGGCAGAGGGGTTCTCAAGGTTAGTTCTTTACAATGTCATACAGAGCAAGTGAAAAGTCTTATTCTTGCTTTGATGTTGTGTTGGTGCATGAATACACATACATAGAACCTGTCCCTTGGTAGTGTGTCTGGGAAGAAGTTAATTTTCACGAGAAAACATTTGTTCAGTGATAGAGCACATGCAGATATAAGGACATGACAGAAATCGTCTGACTCACTCTCTCCAGTTGGCATGATTATAATTAATATAGTGCCATATATACAGGTTAATAAAAGGGAGTGGGTGTAAAAGACTGATCTGAATCCTGAGGTTTCCCTGGAGGTGTGGTCTGAATGCATCTGGAAATTAAAAGGTATCGATCTGGTCAATGTTAAATGGGAGGCCACCTTAGTTAAGTAGCAGGGTGGAGAAAAATAATGGGGAAAGTCAACCATTTCCAAGTTTTGAGGTTTAATTTAATTAAGATATGACAACTTGTGCTTTTGAAGGGAAAAATACTGAGTAGGGTTTTAAAAGAGAGAAAGGTGACATCAGGTATCCATGAAGAAGTACCTGCATATAATATATGCACTAGCTTTGGCTCAGCAGACAGCTATGGAGAGAAAGGAATGTTTATATTTCCAGGACCCATATTATGAAGTATGAGTATGAATACACATATTTGAAGACTAAGAATATCTTAGCAATTTCATTTTATATGACAGGATTTTTCTGTGCATGTCTGGCAGTCTGTCTATCTGTTTGTCAGTCTCCCTCCCTCTCTCCTAATAGTAAACAGGTCATTATGAATGTTGAGAATAAGGTACTTGGCCTTTGCATCTATCCTGAGGATGAAATGGGCAGTATATAAATTTAATAAATACATAAATAAAAATCCACTTGTATATGAGGGACTTGTATTTTAAAATTATGATCAATCAGATGTTGAGATCAAATAAGACACACATATACAACTCCAATTATGCCAAGAGTAGTCCTATCATGAATTAGGCTCATCTTGAATCTGCTCACATATTCATTGCAACCTGATATACTATCTATCTCATGCTTACACAAGCAGCATACAAAATATATTGGACAGTTATTTATAGAAGAAATAAGTTTTGACTAGAAATAACAGTTGTTTAATTATATCAGTCTCTTAACTAGATGGTACTGAAAGGAGTTTTCTCTCCATTTTTTGTCTTATTTAGTTATCCAACTGTTCTTTCTTCCTCAGTGTTAAATGGCTAATTTTTAATAAAATGTAAATTTACTACTATTGTGAAATATGAATGAGAAAAAAACACTGAGTTATTAAGAATGATTGGTATGCATGAGTGATTGGTGTTGAATTTTGAGGGAAGACTTGTATCATCTTCAAGATTTTTTTTAAAAAACACATTTTTGAAGAACTGATCTTTATCAATATCTGAAGGCAGGGTGATTACTGGATTAACAGGAAATAAGGCCACATCATTAATTCAGATATGAGCATCAGAATACAGTGTCTCCTATTTAAAATGGAGATCTTTGCTTTTGTAGTGCGCTAACATTTATGCTAGCTCCACAAAAGTGTATTGTCTTTTAATCTGTGCATTTGCATTATTTTAATAAAGCTGTTTTAATGCTGCTATTAATGACAATAGTTGCTTATATCTGAATTTAATATCTGGCAAAGAAAAATAGAATACCATACATGAATATGGGAATATTTTGAGATTACTGGACCATCACCAGCATGATCTGTATCAGAAACATATATCAGGATGAAAGTTCTAATATAAAACAACTTTATACCAAGTCAGGGTAATAATCCATCTGTCTCAATATTTCTGCTCAAGTTTCTCAAGGAAGAGGTTCTTCCTTATCCTGCTTTTTTTCATAGGAACTGGGTCTCTTCTGTGCAGTGTGCATGTGCTTAAAGTTCAATGTTACTCCTATCAACAGAACCTAGGATTAAATCCATCTTCCTCCTAGCCTTTTCCAAGAAAAAGCACTAGGCTTTATAAGAAAGTGCATACAGTTTAGAGCCAGATAATGTGATTTGCAAATATATGTAATGCCTTGATTTCTCAAATACTCTTTTTAGAGGTGAATATTTATCCTTGAATGGTTTGTTTGTTCGTGCGTGTGTGTTTTTCAAACAGACTTAACAAAAGAGAAATTCTTCATCTTTATCTATCATAATCATGTAAGGGATTAGTTCTGAGAATCTGAAGTATTTTCCAATCATGCAAAGCTGCTATAGCTTATTTAATATCTTATTCCATACACTGAAAAAATGTTTGATTTGAAATAGAAAAATACAGTCTCACCTAAGAGGAAAACTGTATGAGAGCTTTCCTGGATAGATAAGAGAGCAGTGCTGAGGAAAATTTACTGTTCAGAATTTTAAAAATCCCTACTTTGTACAAATCAAGATAATACATTTCTGCCAAACTGGAAAAAATGATAGGAACTTATCCACACAACAAATCTCACTTTAATAATCATTGAGTCTCATCAAATTATGTTCTGTAGCATTATGGAACCTTCATAATTAGAGAAAGTGTGATTTGTTGTTAACAGTAATGATAATTTTCACTTTCAGGGCCGATTGTGGACTTTTCAGATCTATTTGCTTCACTATCATGGAAAACAGGAAAATGGATTAGGTGATCATTTTGAATATAATTCCAGGGGGATCTGCTTATAATTAAGTTTATTCCAATAACACTCTCATGTAAATCTAGTTCTGAAAGGTCCAGGGAATGGCATGGTTTAAATGTGTTAATAATGGTATGGGTGCTGAAATTATAATAAAAATATTTTTTAAAAAATAGAAGATAATTCAAAGACTATAGTACCTTTGATTAGATGAGAAACTATATTGAGGTCTTAGAAGAAGATCACATCTCAGCCTCAAATAGAGATTATGCCCAAAGATTCAGTTGTAAAGCAGAAATAGTTCCACTGTAAGCTAAAGAAATTTAGTTCACTTTTTCCATATTGCTGCTGCTGCTACTCTATTAGAATATATCATTTTTGTACATTGTGAATATTTATTATGAAGCTCAATCTGGGTGGTTTTCTAAAAAGGAGCTAAAGAGACACTTGGAATTGCTAGTTGATTAGGAATGGTTACATTTGTTCACCTTTAGACCCCAAATTGTTTATTCTGAATCTATATTGTATTTAGTATGTGTTAGATTAAATTTATAGATCCTGAGCACTTGGAGAATTATATATGCAAGAAGACTTAACACTGTATATGGTTTGTGCATATAAGAGTCGTGTGATGTAGCATTTAAAAGGTTGGACACAAAACAAATTCTGATTAATCCACCCTCATTCATGTAAGTTTACTGGGAAACTGGATCAGTTACTGTTTCCAAATAAAATGCATCACACAGAATAAAAAATTCCATAAGGGAGTACTTTGTGATACCTTGAGCTACTAATAAAAAGATGGAATGTATAAATAAGTAAATGTTTGATAATGTTTTGGCAGATAATGTACCCTGTGCACCACTAAGCATTTATTCTGTTTGGTTTTAGGGTGAAGAAGGCCCACCCAGTCTGGAATACATCCAAGCTAAGGATTTATTCCCACATAAAGAACTGATTAAAGAAGAAGAGTCTTTACAAGTAAGCTAGGCTTCCCAGGGTTTCCCTAGCAAAGGAAAAGTGCATAATATAAAACACAAGACTGGAATAGAGACCAAAAATATAAAAATATATTTTTCTGTGCAGTTGGGAATTGAGGAGTATACAAATATGTCTACAACAGTAGCTGCAAGTACCAACTGTTCTTGCTCAAATGCCATTCAAATCTTTTCCCTGCAGATATATATATTTTAAAAACTTCTCCATGTTTATCTGAATTGAAGAGCATATTTCCTCAGTGATGGTTTGGGAGAGGAGTGAATCTTACCATGAGCCCTAGGAAGAAAAGGATCACAGAGGAAAGCATGGTCTTTGGTCACCCAATTAATGGGTTTTTTCTTTCCTCTTGAGATTGACAATTTTTTATTTGAAGAAGAATATAGAAATGGACATTCTTGGCACAAAATAATTAAAATGTCTTCAGAATGAATTTGAAGCATGTATTTTGTTTTGGTTTGTTTTTGTTTTTTTTAAAGACTTTTAAAAATTATTTTAGATCTCATAGTAAATCCACACAGTTAGATAAAACAAAGTGTGCATCTCAGTTTGGGATTAGCTGGTTGAGATATGATAGTAATGTATAGCTGTGAGAGTTGGACCATAAGGAAGGCTGAGTGTCAAAGAATTGATGCCTTCAAATTATGGTGCTGGAGAAGACTCTTAAGAGTCCCTTGGACTGCAAGGGGATCAAACCAGTCAATCTTACAGAAAATCAACCCTGATTGTTCACTGAAAGGACAGATACTGCAGCTGAAGCTCAAATACTTTGGTCATATAATACAAAGTGAGGACTCATTAGAAAAGATTTGATGCTGGGAAAGATTGAAGGCAAAAGAGGAAGGGGAATTTTTAGTGTCTCCCTGTGATGGTCAGATCACACCCTAGTGTCCTTGAGATTCTCTTATGCCACCCCCTCTTCAGGGAGGCAGGACCTATTCGAGCGGTCCGCCCTCAGTAACTGATAGACCCGGAAAGGTTTCAGAGGAAACTGGGGGATGTCCTGAGGGTATTGCTCTACAGTCCTGTTGAAACCCTGGCTATGTCCTGGAATCAGAGGGCAGCTGAGGCTTTAGATAAGATTGCGCCCATGCGGCCTCTCTCTGTCCATCACACCCAGCACTCTTTGCAGTTCATGGAAGAGTTGTGGGTGCTGAAAAGGGTAAAGAGATGCCTGGAGCGCTGCTGATGGAAGACAAGAGAAGAATCTGACTGAACATGAGTTAGAGCTGCTGTTAAAGCCTATCTTGTGGTGATAAGGGCAGCGAAACATGATTATTTTTCCGCCCTTATTGCATCTGCAGAGTGCTGTCCATCAGCCCTGTTTAGAATCACCTGATCCCTTCTTGATAAGGGGGATTCAGGAGATCTCCTGCAGGGCCGTGTGGAGGAATTTGCTGAGCACCTGGCAGATAAAGTCGCTCGGATTCAGTCCCAGTTGGAAGCCATGCGTGATGTGGATCCACTTGAGGTGCCAAGGGAGGAGTCCTGACCAGTTATCTGGGAACAATTTGATCCTGTTGTTCCTGATGAAGTGGACAGAGTCCTCGATGCTGTTCGTGCAACCACCTGTCAATTAGATCCTTGTCCCTCCTGGTTGGTGAATGCTGTCAGGAGGGTGAGTAATAGGTGTGTCCATGCAGTGATAAATGCCTCACTTCAATAGGGGTTTTTTCCTGGACCTTTTAAAGAGGCCCTGGTTTGTCCCCTGTTAAAAAAACATTGTTGGATTCCATCTGCCTGAACAGCTGTCATCCAATCTCCCACTTGCCCTTCTGAGGGAAGGTGGTTGAGAAAGTGGTTGCATGGCAGCTTCAGAGGATCCTGGAGGAAAGAGATCTTCTGGACCCTTTTTAGTCTGGGTTCAGGCCCAGTTATGGGACAGAAACAGTATTGGTCGCTCTTCTTGATGATCTCTGGCGAGACCAGGATGAAGGTAGTGTGTGCATCCTGGGTCTTCTTGATCCCTCAGTGTTCAGTACTATTGACCATGGTATCCTTTTGGGTTGGCTGGGGCTGAGCGGTGTAGTTCTGCACTGTTTTGGCTCCTGTCTCTGTGATCAGCCCCAATCAGTGTTAATAGGAAGAGTCCAGCCTAAGTCCAACCTAGGAAGAGTACTTTCTCCTCTCTTTAACATCTACATGCAACCGCTGGGTGAGATCATCCATCGCCATGGGATGAGGTAGCATCAGTATGCTGATGATATTCAGATTTACATCTCCATCCCTGGTAATTCAAGTGATGCTGCCTTGCCCGACTCGATGGTCTGGAGGCTCTTCTGGTCTGGATGGGGGACAACAGGCTTCAGTGGAACCCTGGCAAGATTGAGTGGCTTTGGTGTCTGGGGGTCCTGGCTCTGGGACTTTATCATCTTTAACTCTAGATGGGGTTGCACTACCCTAGACAGACTGTAATCTGGGGATCCTTCTGGATCCACGACTCCTGCTCAAAGAGCAGGTGGCAGTTGCAGCCAGGAGGGCCTTTCTGCAACTTTGTGTTGTGAGCCTGTTACGCCCCTTCCTAGACCAGGAGTTCTTCACTCAGTCACTCATGCCCTCATTATCTCTATACTGGATTATTGCAATGCACTCTACATGGGGCTACTCTTGAAGAACATCTGGAGACTGCAGTTGGTGCATAATGCAGCTGTGTGGATGATTGTAGGAGCCAATAGATTGGCCCATGTAACACCTTTATTCCGCAAGCTGCATTGGTTGCCATTCTGCTTCCAAGTGCAATTCAAGGTGTTGGTTTTGACCTGTAAAGCCCTTCATGACATGGGACCAGGTTATCTGAAGAATCATGTCACCCCAATGTGGAACTCCCATCCCACCAGAATCGGCAGAAGAGACCTCCTCCAGATCCTGTCAGCCAAGGAATTTAGGCTGACAGGGTCAAGGAAAAGAGCCTTTTCTGCTGTGGCTCCTGCCCTGTGGAACATCTTACCCCCAGAGGTGAGATCTGCTCCCACCCTTATAGCCTTCTGAAAGAGCCTTAAGACTTGGCTCATGCCAAGTGTCATGGAGCTCTAATGAGGATTCATCATTGTGGAGGTGATTGGTAGCTTAGCAGTTGCCTTCATTCCCTCATATATACATTTATATATCTTTCTAGCTCCTCCCCTCTCAGTCTGGTTGGGGTTTTTCTTTTTAAAGGTTTTTAAAGGATTATATTGGTTTTATTATTGTTTTATTGTAAGCCGCTGAGAGTCGCTTGTTGTTTTTGTATTGTATTCCTTATTCTGCCCAGATTCGTTATATCAGTGAGATGGGTAACATAAAAAATTAATACATAAATATTCCTTTTCTGATTATTGCCAAGCAGAGGCTGTCATTCTCTGCTAATATTCTATCAAGGTGTCAATGACAGTGCATTTGACTCAGGATGTCATTTATTTACCTATTAAAATTATATACCCTTCAAAATAAAGATTTCCCAGGGTAGCTTTTAAAACATGTTTTAATGTTTAGAATCACAACCTAGACTTGTTAAACATATTTTTAAAATTGATTAGAAAATTATGGAAATATGAAATCAGTGAATCTCATGGAAATATTTGCAACATAAGTTTTCTTTTAAACCTGTTTCAGCAATTCATTAAAAACCAACTATCGGAATAATCCATTTGACACTGTTGCACTAAAATTACACTCGATGAATTATAATCTTTCTAAATTGTTTTGGAATGGTAATAAGTAAGTTGGTACATATTGCTCAATTAGTCACTCCTTCTGCTTAAAAATATTGAAGAATTCAGGAAAATCACCCAACAATCTTTTTAAACATTTTTTGCTTGGCTCATTTCCTAAAGCATATAAAATGATGCAGCTTAAAATAATAAGTTATTTTATTAGATCTGTATATTTGACCATAAGTGAAATAGATTAAAAATTAACACATATTTATTTTTTTAATTGATGTATGAAAACTGTGCCTGTAATGAACAAATCTGACAATAGTTGGCAATCTTTTATTAGCTATAATAACAATATTTTTCCAAATGTCCTGCTTCCTTCTAGATAGAAATATAATTTCTTATTAACTCATCATATGTATGAATATATAATGCATATATGCACTCAGAAGTGTTTGGGAAAGGTTTTTTAGTTGATTTTATTTTTTCACTTGTTTATTGTTTTTATTTTTTTCTAACTTTATATTTTTTCTTAGTTTTCATCTTATGATTTTTCATAGTGGAGCAGTATAGCTTAAATGCTGAAATACATTTAAGTGTGTGGTTTCTAGTTCCATATTCTCCACATAAAGTACTTGAGAACTCACAGGATTGTTTTTTTGAAAGTGATATATTTTGGAGACACTAATTAATTTCCTTGCTCACTCATAAAAGTGTGATACAGTTCTGTTGTGTTAAATAACACTTTTGTGAGTAAGCGAGGAGATTGATTAGTGTCTCTGAAATATATCGCTTTCAAAAAAGAATTCTGAATGTTCTCAAGTACTTGGAATGCAGACTATAGAGTATAGCTTAAATTGCACTCCAGTCTTGTGGGAATATCCCAGCCTCTACAACAATGGGTGTTAAATTTTCTAGTAGCCCAATAAAAAAATAGAAAACAATTTTAACCAAGAGGAAAGATACCCCTTTAATACTAAAGCTGAAAGAATGTATTTTGCACTTCAGCATGGACAATTCACCATTAATATCACAGAGATATGGTGTTTATTTTACAACTGAGGAGAAAATGAAAGTAATTTCTTGATTTTATTTTTCTGAGGGATATGTATATTAGAAGTTTTAACTGCTGTACATCCCTTGGTGCATACCCTAAATACATAGTAGAGCTGGGATCCTCTTTCATGATATCAGTGTTATTAGGATCTTTGCGGATTTTCCATATTGTTGTATCCCTTATTCGTCCCAGTCTTTCCCAAATACAAGTTGTTATTCCCTGTAGACTTCCTACTAAGGTGTTAGTGAAGTACCTTAGACCTGGAATATTACTTATTTAAATGATATATTTTTCTTCAAAATAAAAGCATCCCAGGACAGCTCAAAATATTTCAAAATCATAATCTTCAAAAAATGTAAGCTAAAAAGAGCAGGTTAAGTACAAAATTCTGATACAAAAACAATTTTCAAGACTAAAGGCCATCTCCATTTAAGTATGAGTCCTGGGGACCAGATGAAACATGACCATGTAATTGTCTTGGCAAAAGTATATAAATAGTTTTACACTTCCTTCTTCTAAGATTTTTTCAGATTCCTACTGTAAACCTTTAGTCCTAAAATATCCTGGTAGTCTCCCATCCAAGTACTAACCAGGCTTGACCTTGCTCAATTTGTGAGCCTAGATAATGGTCACCCAGGGGCCACCACCTGCTGAAACAACCATTTCTAGGCAACAGAGGTTAGAACATTAAAAGTGTACTATATTAGAAGGCTCCATTTTCTGCATAACAAAATTAATATTAAAATACCTGAGAGAATAAAAATATAATTGTTTGCACTAAAAAGAGGCCAAGGTTGGAGAGCACCTGGAATAGAATTTCTGAGAAGGAACTTATAATTCAGGTAGGAACAACATGAAGTAAACGTTTCTTCAGATACTATGATTGCATCTCATGAAGGATTTTAATACTCAAAATTTGAATTTGGGCAGAAAAACCATAGTGTCAGATTTGTCTCTCTCTGAACAAAGGATTCCATTGGTTATGTGGGGGTATGATATATTCTCCCTATAATTTTGATTGGTTAGAAGGCAGTTACTTCAGTGTATGAGTTTCCCTCTTCTAGGTACCGTTTACTGTGCTACAGGGAGAGGGCGTGGAATATCTGGGCCATGCAAGTGATGCCATCATTGCCATCTCTAACTACCGGCTACATATCAAGTTTAAAGACTCTACAATCAATGTAAGTCCTGTTAATATATTAGGTGGATATTTTTGGCAGAGCCTTTAGTTTTCTGTGTTAGTTTCTTTTTTTTCCTTTGAAACAAACTAGGTAGCTTGTCCTTCAAGCTGCAAAGAAAATTAAAGAGTCTCCTATCCTTCAGCATTCTTGACCGGACAGCTTCAGATGTCTCTGTTGTATCCATCGTACTTTGCAAAATGTCCCAAAGAGAATATTTGCTAATTTGGATTAGAGGATTACTTCTCTAAGAAAGAATTGCCTTCATGAAGGCAAACTCAAGCAAGATCTGTGCTTTATTTATGGGAAATCTTTGACTTCATATTGCTATGTGCGTTGAAATGGGTAAGGTGTGCTTATTTATTTATTAAATGTATATGCCGCTGAACTCAAAAACTACTCTCAGCGGCTTACAATATTCAGTCATAAAACCTGGTTTCTGATTGCACTGAGATCCATGCATTTCTATATTCTTTGTTTATTCCCTTTTTATCATATATTGGACAGTTTAATCTGATTCCTCTCTCCCTGTCCCTCTTTCTTTCTTTCTCCCACCCAACTCTGGTGGCTTTTTTTAAAAACAATTATGAAATACAGTTAAAAC
>JANHZU010001045.1:56156-66184 GCA_032468055.1 Acrochordus granulatus
TGGGAGTCTCCGGAGTTCTCTCTCTTGAATGCCTTTCACTTAATTTACGCTGTTTACGCAGTGAGAGAGGAGAGCTCTGTTGTGAGGCTTCCCATGTGAGCTGATCGCGCGGTGCTCATTGCGTCTTGTGAGGTACCACTGTAATTATATTTACATTTTTGAGACTTCTGCTTACCCATTCCAAAGGCTTAATGTAATGCACTGCATTGTTCTTAAGCAGCAGTATATCAATAAACTGCCTTCAACTTGGGCTCTTGTAAGAATTCACCCAAATTCCTAAATTTTCTTTTACCTACAGGTAAAGTTAGTGCAACACACATACTCCTGCCTTTATGGGACTTTCCTTGGAAACAGCCCCTGTGAACGTGAGATGCACAACATTGCCAAACGCACCTGCTCAGTTTGGTCTTTTCTGAGAGCTGGTAACAAGAATTTCCACAATCTGCTCTATATACCTGCTAACGAGCAAGTGAGTAAAATTATGTTTGTACCAGGTTGGAAGGAGGGAAAAGTTTTCATGTAATGGAGGACAATATCCTAAAACAGCTTCCTTCTCCCACATGCATAGTAGGCAGGATTAAAAGATTTTTAACAATCCTTACTATGAACACCACTGCACTTTGAGTTTCTGCCTACTTCCAGCTTGCAGGTCTTTGTGAAGTTCTGACCTTTCTTTTCCCCCACTGCTTCTTTGGAAGTGGAAGGAGGAGGAAAGTCCAGTACCTCCTCTGGATCTCTCAGTTGGTTAGGACAACTGTAATCATAGCTCAGATCAATGATTGTTTAGAGGTGCAGTCACACTAAGCAGCAGCTCTCCATTTCTGCATCACCAGGAGCTCTCAGACTCTTGGCTTATGCTGATCTTCTCTGCCTGAATCTGCTTTCCTCCATTTTTGATGTCAGGTGCTGCATCCAGTGTGCCATGTGCGTGCATTGCACCTCTGGACAGCTGTATATCTTCCAACTACATCTCCATGCCCTCTAGGAGAAGAAGGCATGGATCTTTACTTGCCTTCTGGATCTCAGACTCAAGAGTTCAGCAGTAGGTCACTTGACAGGTAGGAGGAAAATACTTATGGTTCTGTGAATTGTGCAGTTCAGGATTTCTAACACTAATCTGGATGCCTCTGTTCCAGTCTGTGTTTATTCATAAGGGCATTGCTTTTCCTTATCAATTATAATGCAGTCCCTAGTGAATTGGATTTACAGGCTATGTTAATCATTTTATTTATTTGTATTTTCAGAAAAATTTTACTGCTATAAAAAGTTAGTTTGTAAATGTCAGGGTTTACCAAGAATCTAACATTTTTTAACTTTCTACATTAGGAAATGATGCTTTCATTTACTTGGTGATTTTTTATGATTTATTTAAAATGCTGTGAGAAAATAATCAATATAAAGGCTCTGTCCTAAGTATTTATATCTAGGCAAGATACCATAAGGAACTATTTCGCTTTTTCAGCCCTGACTAAATAAGGTTTTCCTCTGACTATTTGCTCTAATGCTGAAAACTAATTGAAAATTTTGAATAATGAAAGAAGTATGTGTGTGTGAGAGAGAACATGCATGCATACATCTGTTTTCCTCTAAGCTCTGCAGTGTGAAACTTCTGCAGCGTGCAACTTCTTGTAAATTTCTCTGCAGGCAATACATGCAGTAGCCCTGGTGTCTGAATTGCCTTTCAGGTTACCAAAGACAAGATCCATGGATGATCTTCTCTCAGCATGTGATCCTGGCAGCCTGCTGACCCGCACATCAAGTGATCCGAATCTGAACAACCATTCTCAGGATGTCAGAGTGGGTCTGGAATCTAGACATCCCAACGCTGAAGAGGCAATGACAAGTAAAGAATCCAGAGGAGATGAGTTGCTTCAAGTACCTCAGCAGCAACAGGAATTCTATCCCTTGCATATTGCTAGCAGTGGCAGCTCTGACAGTCACAGAATCAGTCAACCACAGAGACCACAGAAACATGAAGTATCTCAGCAATTAAATGCTGTGCCTTCTGAGGTAGAAGTAGTAAGCAGAGTGAGTTCAGAAGCAACAGAAGATACAGTTCCAGCTTCAAATTCTTCTGGACAAACAGAACTGTTTGAAAAGTTATCTTGCAACCGTGTCAGAGATACTGGACTGATACCTAATGGCACTTGGGATCTTGTACAAACTTCTCATCCAAAATCCCCCTGCCAGGCTTCAGCAGGTAACCCCAGTTCAGGTCCACCAGCTCTGACTGTTCCGAGACACAGTGCTCCAGGATATCAAAAGGAAGAGTTGGATGGAAAAAATGGCAATGTCAAGCCTGGAGAAGAGGGCACCCATGCAGGAAAAATTCAGACAGAGTTGTGGCGAAAAGGAATTTATCAAAGCCAGATGAGCGAATTCTCTCTTCTAGCAGCAAATTGGGACAGTTTTCAAGGGATGGGTACATCACTTCCTGGGGGTGATATGGGTCCCCGGCGGTTCCTGTCCTATGGCTGTTGTAACAAGAGACTGAACAGCAGGCACTTCTGGAGCTCTGGACTGTGCCTCAGTGGCCAGTGGCCTTTGAAAGAAAGTATGAAACCACCTGGCTGCTCCATCCATTCTGGCACACACTGCACAGGCCTTGTTGGGAAGTTCAACAAGCTGTGGCTCCCTTGCCACTTGAAGCAGGCACTTGGTTCCAAACACATGCCACCAAACAGCCCCTCTCCAGTGCCTCCTCTCTATCTAGATGATGATGGACTTCCTTTCCCCACAGATGTAATCCAGCATAGGTTGCGGCAGATTGAAGCTACTTATAAGCAGGAGGTTGAGCAGTTGCGTAGGCAGGTACGGGAACTACAGCATAGATTAGACATACGTCATTGCTATCCAGCTCCAGCTGAACCACAGATGGACTACGAAGATGACTTTGTAAGTGACACTGATGGAGCTTTTTTCAGTGGGTTCCTTAACTTTTCTTCAAGAAGGCATGTATAGATAGATAAAATTAATAGATCAACATGTTTTTAGACACAAAGACATAACATTTTCTTTCTGGGCGTAGGTACTCACACATAAATATTACAATCTATCATTCTGTGCTATCTCCTATATCTCCATTAGTTGAATATACTAATGATGTGAACCACTATTAACCAGCATTGCACATGGAGAGGCTCCATATTCAGGTTTTGGCACATCAGTTAAAACATAATATATAAATTATGATAGAACTTGAATCAGAGGATACTGAGCTAGTTGGAATAACCTGACATGATAGAAAGCTTTCATGAGCTTGTGGTTATTTTCAATTAATTTGGAAGAAGGCTAAAACTCTAAAGGAAGTGATCATATGTGTGATATGTTTTAGATAATCTGATAGTTATGATCTTCCTTGCAGACTTGCCTCAAGGAATCAGATGGCAGTGAAAATGAGGATTTTTATTCTGATCACAGTGAAGACTGTCTATCTGAAGCAAGCTGGGAGCCTGTCGATAAAAGGGAAACTGAGGCATGTTATATTTCTTTTAGTTGGCTAGATCTCCATTAAAAATGGAGAAAAGTTTATGTCTTTTAGTTTTATATGATATAAGATGAAAATATTCTTATAGCTGATTTCTCTGTATTTCCCTATTCTGCTTTCTTCTAGTGAGGTATAAACATTTATTTTGTGTCTAGTTCCCTTAGTAAAAACATCCTCTTTGTTTGTCAGTTCTCAAGGATCTTTTTCTTTCTTTGACTTCCTTTTAAGTTTTTAATAAACCTTACAGTTTCCAATGAAATACGCAATATTTTGTTATTTAATTTATCTTATTAGTCCCTTCTGAATTATTCTTCAGACACTTAACATGTTTAATGTTAAAATGTGTATGCTGTGTAGCTTCTTCACTTATAGATATGGTATTTGTAATAAGCAGGACCCAAGTCATCCATTATTCTCTTTGTTTTTAAACAGGTCACACGTTGGGTTCCAGATCACATGGCATCACACTGCTTTAACTGTGACTCTGAGTTCTGGCTGGCCAAACGTAGACACCATTGCAGGTAACAATAATTACTGTGACACATTTCAATTTCCAATATCCTTTTTCATTTTATTAAGTGTATTCCCCAGAATATGTGGCAAATATTGAGAGCAGTAATAAGGGAATTACTGTAGAGTGGGATTCTCTTGGGAAGTTTGTTATATTTATCTTTGGCCAAAGTTTGACATAACAATTATAATTATCAACTACCAATTTCTAATCACTTGGTTAGATACTTGAGGAATAAGTAAGTGGCAGCACATAATATTTTTATAGGAAAAAAATGGCTTTGTGATAATTAAACAAGTGGCAATATAATATTGTAGAAAAAGAGAATTTAAAAACTTAGAAAAACCTTTCTAAAAGATTTGGCTTCAGTCTCCCCCTATTGTTGCTAGGCTGGATTATGTAAATGGAATAGAGTTTTAAGGGGCTGAAATTTTGCATTATAAATGACTTCAACAGACTTGGTCCCTTAAGGCCCTGGTAAAGACCCATAGTGGAGGATTGGCACAGAAGGAAGAAGAAAAGAGAGGAGTTGCCACCTTCATTGTCGCTATACTACCACCTCTTCCTCCACTGCTGCTTCCAAGGCAGCTGTATAACCCCAGGCTGCCGCTGCTGCCCACCTTCTCTAATAAAATGGATTATCTGGAAGCAAGACAAGGAAGACCTGGGCCACACATTGAAAGCAAAGCCACTGTCTCCTTTCTGAGCCTGAGAAGCTCAGTGCTTGAGCTAATTGGCTATTTGGGCTCTCCCATCTATCAGGTTTGCCTGGAACCCTGGCAATTCTACATATGCCCCTTCCTCCATGTATCAGACAAGCATATAACAACTCTTCTTAATCTGTGCTGTACTGTGATTACATTTTGTCAATCACAAAATTATTCTGAATCAAAAATGTAATTGGCACTAAACTAGGGGCCCTGTCCAGACTGCCTCAAAATTATTCTTTTATTCCTGTCTGTAAGATATACACATTGACAACAGACATACCTTTAGTCCATGTTAAGAACTGGGTTACTATATGCTAAACTCTGAGTGCTTACCTCTAAATATAGTATTTATTCTTTAGGCTTCAAGGAAGTTTTGAAAACACACGCAGCACAACAGAGTGTCTAAGATCCTCAGATTGCATTGTCAGCTCCATTCCTCAGTCAAATGAACTTCTAGAGATTCAGCCCCTGATGTTAAGACAAGATCTTCTATATATTATCCTACTCTGGCTCCAGTATCACTGTTGTTTTTATGTGTTATTTCTTACCCAGGAATTGTGGGAATGTGTTTTGTGCTGGCTGCTGCCATCTAAAGCTGCCCATTCCTGATCAGCAGCTTTATGATCCAGTCCTCGTCTGCAACTCCTGTTATGATCACATCCAGGTATCCCGTGCCAGGGAACTTATGAGCCAGCATCTGAAGAAGCCCATTGCCACAGCTTCTAGCTGAATACCAGCAGAGGAAATCTGGAAGCCTGGCCTTTTTGCTTGTAGACTGGAAAAAAAAGGCTGGCTCTGATGCAGCTGAAGAGGTCGGTAGCACAGCACTTGATCACCAAGCCTTGAATGTACTGTTGGCAATTTTCCCCACTTGGTGCCCCATGTATTGGAGATCAGAAATTTGGATTAAAGAGTGTGATATGGCCTACATTATGGTACTGTTTATGGTTTCAAAACATAAGGCCAAGTTAGAGACCATAGTGTCTTTCTTCAGAGGCATGGCAAATGATATAGTGCAAGTAATGGCCTTCCAAAAGCTCAAGAAAGGCATGAAGATATTCAGAACCCCCTTCTTCCCACTCAGAAAGGATTCAGGTTAAATTGTGTAAGAAAGAAGAATGCAGCCCTAGAGTGTGGTATCTCCAGGAGCTCACTCTGGCTTTGTTGGTCATGTTTCAGTCATATTCAGCTTGCCAACCACCTTTTGGATACCCAAGGCCAGCATTAGTACTGTGCCAGGAAGGGATCCCTTATAAGGCAGAGTGTATTTCTGCACTTTCCCTGTGTTCCTTGAGGGAGTAGACTCTATCCCAGCAGCTGGGCTGTTGTGTATGGAAAGCAGAATTAACTTTGGCTTGGTGCGCTTCCTACCCACTGTAGGTATTGAACAGCTGGTTCATAAGCAGTGTCTTTACAGCAGCGACAGCTTAAACCCTCTCTTGAGTCACATCACAATGTGTATTCCCTCTCCCTTATGCTGCATTTGTATCTCCATATTTCTGGTTGCTCTTTATTCTGAAAACCTGATGCTTCAAGGCAGACTATTATGTGGGTTTTCTTTACCTCCTGGAATGTGCTGTTTTGTGTGCTTGAGGGTTTCAGTCCAAAATGCTGCTAACTTACTTCTCTGCACTTAAAATGTATCTGGAGACTAAATGGTTGGGGTAGGTGCCAATTTTATAGGTGGAAAACAGGGAATATTGGCAAACAGGGATTCTCCCTCTTACACTCAAGAAGGTGTGAGGGACACTATAGACCATGATCATCATAACTGTAAGAATGCTCTTCTGTTCATTCTGACATAAATAAATTTTCCTTCAAAATGACTTTTCTGATTTATGGATGCTCCAGTGTGGCAACAATATAGCAGTTTACTCTGCTAGTTTCACTTATCTAAACAAAAACCGAAATGTTTTAAAAAAAACAAGCATAATGTTTCCATCATTTCCATAGATCTTTATGAACAGTGTTCATAATCATTTTATTTTGAAATGTACATCTATGTAGGTCTTTAGAATGAACAAGATTTTGAGGTGGATGGCTCAAGCCAGTCCAACAGTCCTTAGGCAATTACAAAGGATGGGTGCATGAATATCTCTTTCCTCAAGAATTTGAAGATATTAACTTAACACTTGAGTGAAATTCCTACCAGCTATTCATTCATGGTTAGTTTTTAAAACCTTTGGAAGAATTAATGATTCAAGCTACCACTTCTTACCTTCCACTTTTCGACCTGCTTTGGGTCAAAAAGCCCTAGAGCCAGCATCATCATCTACACTGGATCTGTTCGAATTGCCCTCTGGCCTCTTTCAGGCAGCATGACCTCATAGGGGTAAAAGATGGAATCTGATTTTGCCATACACTGAACTTGGTACAAAGTGATGTAATTAGCTGGAGAGTTCAGGTTTGGTTCCTTTTTCAGCTCATTTGCACAGGTGTAAAACAAACTTTTGAAAACAGAGAGAAAATGACCCTTCAAGTTAGCCATGATTAATCAATACTGCTTTCAGCTCTCATGAATTTTGTGTCACTGTCTTGAGGCAAAACTACTCCAAAATCGGATCAATAGCTTTGTGACAAACAATGTGCTGTAAGAATTCAATACAGTTGAATAAAATCTCTATATTAGTGCTGCTTTGTTGGGCCACATTATTTAATTTTGATTGAATTTTTTGAGTTTTTCTTCTCCACTGGTACTGACTTCCACCATACATTATCCTGAAGATATATACAGAATTGCTGTCCTTCTTTTAGACACACAAAAATGAGAATTTAAGAGAGCCGGAGGTCTGTTTCTCAGGATTTTGCATTTATAGCATATCATTTCTATTAAAAAAAAAGTTAAGATTTCTCCTGTCCAGTCATATCTGACTCTAGCAGGTGGTACTCAGCTCCAATTCACAGCTGAGGGAGCCAGCAGTATCTAAAGACACTTCCATGGTCATGTGGCCGGTATGAATATACACCAAGGCACATAGAATGCTGTTACCTTCCCACCAATTTAGGCAGTACCTATTTATCACTTGCATTTTAACATGCTTTTGAATTGCTAGGTTGGTAGGAACTGGGGCAAATTGCGGGAGTTCACCTGGTTATGCAGTGCTTGGGTCTTGAACTGCTGACCTTCTTTCTGGTTGACAAGCCCACTGGTTTAACCGCTAGGCCACTATGCTGCTATCACTTTTATGAGACTTCACAATAAACAATGAAAATAGTTCCCTTGCTTGTGATGTTTCAGTGTGATATTTAACATATAAGAAGTAATTTTTTAAAAACAATAGTTACATTTTTCAGTCAAACTCAGTTTACATAAAATTACTAAAACATTCACAAAGCCATCAAGAAATCCATGACTGAACCAGTTGGTAGTCTCAGTTTCTTTTATCCACAGTGGTTTTTAAGCAACAGATACTAGCTTGGCAGGCAGATGCTGAAAGTATAGATCAATATTCTTGATAAAGAAGAGAGAAAGATGGATGTAGGGATTTGAGAGCTGGACAGAGAAAGACAGAATACGATTTTAGTTCTATTATAGACTGCACAAGAATCCATCACTTTCTAAATATATGGCAACCAGCTCCCCTCCCCCTTTGGTCTATTGGACCCAATTTGATATCCCAATGTCCAAACCCCAATCTGTTACCAATTTCAAGAACTCTTGTTTTTCTTTTCCTCCATTTTGAAGTAGAGACAAATCCTGGTAAGGGTAGATAAAGTTGTTTACTACTATTTTCCATTTGTTATTAAATTTTTATGCTGCCTGGCTCCCACAACTCTTGATGATTCACAAACACAAAAATTATAAACAAGCAGGAAAATACAATTGAGGACCAAAATAAAATAACAAAATATGACAACATGACAGGAACAAAAGAGAAATAAAACTATTCAGTCTAGGAGGCTTCATTTACCCTTGCCAAAGAAATCTCAGCCATCCAACTTTTTTGGGGAAAGTCATTTTATAAGGCAGGGGCTGCTATGGAGAAGATACAGTAGGTGTCTGGGATTCTGTAGATGGCATTATTTAATCAAATGAAATCAAATCAAGAGGACAGACATGCAGTTCCTCAAGTAACCAGATCCTGTGCCATGAATAATATTGTCATTGCACCATGTACAACGAAATTAAAAATGCCACCCAGTCAGTGCATCACTCATACAGTTTCACAGCAACTATGGGATGCATAACAAAATTAAAAATGCAGACCTCATAAAAACTATCACACACTACCACACACTCTACAGTCCCCACTACACATCAAACATGAAAATATGAAATTGCACGTGATATGCAATGAATCTGAATTTTGCACACCTTGAATCACACCAGAATCACGCTGGCAACTAGTGCCACTCATAAAGCAGAGGTGTTACGTGAACATACCATGGCATTCCCATCACTACCATATTGCAGTATTCTGGACCAGTTGAAGCTTTTAAGTGGTCTTCAAAGGCAGTATCATGTACAGCACATTGCAATAATCAAGCCATGAGGTGATTGTAGCATCTTCTAATCTGGAAAAGGTGCAGTTGGCACACCAAATAAAGCTACGTAAAGGCCTTCCTAGCCACGTGATCACTGAGCAGGAGCTGTGAGTCCAGGAAGACTGGATAACATCATTTGTAGTAAGTGTTGTGTAGTAATAGTTAACAAGTATCCATCACCTAAGGCAGTCTGTTCTTCAGTAAGCAATTCACACCATCAGAAAGTTCTTGATACTTAGATGAAATTCTCCTTACCACTGAAATGTTCTACTTTCTAGAGTAACAAATTACTCTAGAATTGCTCATCAGCAACAATTATCCTATGACACAGGAAACTTGGTGTCTTCAGATTTTTTTTTAATTGCAAGAAAATGAAAGAATATACTATGTGTATGGGAAGCATACATACATACATTTTAGGAATTAAGCGACAAAGGAATTTGCACCCCAGACTGGAGATAAGAATGGTGGGAGAATGCATCTAAGATGTGGGGTTTGTGTTAGCCCCCCGATAAGGCACCACTTTGCTATAGTTTCATGGCTGCACACAGGGCTTATGTGCTCTGAAAAGGAGAGTTATGCCAGAGATTCAACCAAACTGGACAGATCTCATCAGAGGAGCCAGACAAAGTGTCTCTCTCCCATAAAGATTATGGTGAGACGTAATTTACAGAAACCCATACCGGCTCTGTCATCATCCAGGTTAACAAGGACCACACTAGATGGTGTTGAGGTTCCTGGACATCTGGTGAAACATGGGCTACAGGACTCCACTGGAGAAGGAAATGGCAACCCGCTCCAGTATCCCTGCCAAGAAAGCCCCATGGACAGCAAC
>JANHZU010001045.1:79139-90260 GCA_032468055.1 Acrochordus granulatus
GCATGATGTACTCTGCATATAAGTTAAATAAGCAGGGTGACAATATACAGCCTTGCCGTATTCCTTTTCCAATTTGGAACCAATCTGTCGTTCCATGTCCAGTTCTAATTATTTATTTATATCATTTTCTATTAGGGATAAGTGACGAGGAGGACACCAGAATTAATTTTTTTTAATGAAGGGTTTGGATTCTTTGTATTTTTTTCAAAAATAACTATACTATACACAGTACATGTTAAATACAAATATATTATTGAATTAAATTGTTTTGATTTATTTAGCAGTGCCAAGTCTAAAATGTACAAATAAATATCTGTGTCTCACCAGAATCCACCAATGCAATCTTCATATCCAGTTGAATTTTTACCTTCTAATTGGTCCTGCAACACCTCTGATGAAAACAAGAAGACAGAAGTCAATCTAGAAGCTGTCTTCCAGATTGTTGATGAAATGCATTCATCCCCAAAGCTGGAAATGGTAAAAGTAGAACCAGTGGAGAACCAATGTCCAACTTCACAGTCAAATCGAAACCAGCAATTAATAGTTAATCCAGGGAATAGCGATACAGCTTCTTCAGGTCAAACCAGCCACTTAGAACCTCTGACACCTGTAGGTTCAGATATCACATCCTTTGTTGTAGAATCTGAACAAGCTATAGCATGCTCCTTGCCACAATCTCCAGAGTTTATCTATGCTATTCATACCACAGAACCTGTGGAGAATACCACAGCTCAAATAGTGCAGCAGCCTACAATCACACCACAAACATCAGCAAAGGTCAAAGAACAACTGAACCAGTCTTCTGCAGTGTCTTCCATGGTATTTGTACAGGAGGAACTTCCATTTAGTCAGCCACAGGTATGGAGCAATATAAAAGCTATGATATATTTTGTAAATTGATAATACATTCTGTTTTGATAATCTCTTTGTGTTCAAATATTTAAATTAAAAATGATATATTTTATGGCATCATTAAATACTTGCTTTTCAAAGTTATAAAATGCAATTATTTCATAATGCACATAATTAACACAACTGAATATTATAATCACTATTAAAGTTCTGTTAAGAAAAATCAGCAATGTTCATATACTTAATAGGTCAGTTAAAAACTAGCAGCTGTGTTTACACAATGTTCTAAGCTTGGTTAATATTAACTTAGTTTTTTTGTCAGTCAGCATATTGTGTGAACCCAGCAATTTCATTAGTTTATTCTTGACTGAGTTGTGTAAACTCAGAATATGGGCTAATTTGAAAAGCAGGTTAAGTTTATTCTATGATTGTAGTCATAATATTAAGATTATTATCATGATCATAGGTCAGTTTATAACAAGAAAACCTGAATTCAGATCCTCACCAACCATGAAACACATGCTTGATTGCCTTAGATCAATCACTCCTGGCTGGTATACATGTTGCATTCAGCTATGGTTTGTTTAATTGTGTTCATAAAGCATTCTAAACTATATTCAGTAACTCCTTATTCATCCATTCTTAAACAGCACCTTCAATTATTGAATTCAAGATGATAAACACCTTATGAGCCGCATAGGGTTGTAAACTAAGCCACAAACTAAATCATGATTCAGAGCATTAAATAATGACAGAGAATAGTGAAGAATACATATAATTACGATAATGGTGATGATAATAAGGGTAAAGTTAAATTTTCTTTGGAAGATCACCTCCTCCACAATAGAAAAGCCCATACATTCTGATGGTGGTTTTAGATATGACTTTACACATTTAGCCTTTTAAAATAAATCTTGGATAATAGACTTCTCTCTTTTCCTTCTTAGGTCTTTGTTATCATAAATGGGAAAACAATATAAGCCAATCTGAGCCCCTAGAATAGTAATGAAATAAATATTTTATTGTGGAGAAAGAGCTTCAAGGCCTATGCCATTGTTATCTGAAATCTTTGAAATTAATTCATTGCTTATTTGTGTGTTTTACTTCTTTATAAGGAGGATCCTAATATAAAGTGTCAGACAAATACATCAGAGACTGTTGCATCCTCAGAACAAATTGGTTTCCTCGTTTCAGAAGTGTGTCCTCTCAATAAATGTGCCAAAGATTCAGTTTCATCCATCCAAACCAAATGCAGAGAAAGAAGGAGCAATTCACAGAAGGGCAAATCCCCCGGTAAGAATGGTAGGCTTTCAGAGTATTCTCACATAATTTTATTTGGAAATACTTGAGGCTATGCTTTTCCTTAATTTTGTAGAGGAATTCTGTTTCTATTCCTCAGATACCTGCATTAATGATAATTAAAATGAACCACAGTTATCTTTTACATGAAGATTGAAATATTAATTTGGGACATGTTAAAAACCCTGATTACTAATGCTCTACTGATCATCCCTCATAATGAATATTGATCAGCCTTTATCAGGTCTTAATTATGGTCAAACAGATATGCAACAGAATTATATACATAATTTTTCTGCTCAGAGTTAAGTCCACTTATTTTTCGAAAACTACGTATAGGAATTCGACTGAAGGAGAACTTGAGCATTAGAATGGAGGGATAACAGAATGTATAATCTGTTGACCTTTATCTGATCTCCTGACCTTGTAATTAAATTATAGTCAAAGAATTGAAAATGATTTGCAGGATTTGCAGGGCAGAATAGAACATCAGAAGCTTGCACATCTGTAGCAAAAGAAAACCAAAAACTCCTGTAATAGGCTGTTCAAATGTTAAACGACTCTTATCTTTAAGAAAGTTTGAAATGTTATGCCAAAATCATATTTTCTGCATGTCTTGTTTATAATTGGAGGCTTATAGTTTTGAGCCTCTTTGAAAGATCTTTAGAGTATTTTAAAACCAAGATCTTCAGAAAGATGTCCCACCCTTACTTTACATGCCCTAGGTTTGATTTCTGGCAGTTTCCTAATCACCATAGCAATTGTATCTCAGAGAGCTTTCTGTTTTGCTAAGAGGCCTTTTTGGTATTTGGACTCTATGGGGCTTCTGTGGGGTAGGAGTACAATTGATAAAATATTGTTGTGACATCACAATGTAATCTTTTCCCCTTATGTACTTGTATACAATGGTGTGACACAAGTATGAAAGAAAGGGTAGAGCTTACATCATGACATCTCAATATATGCTTCATCATTTTGGCATCATGAAGGTTAGGAAGGGATCTTTGCAACTTTAATAATTTCTTCCAATTGCACTTTATTTTGTTCAGGAATGACATTTCTCTTTGGGAACATAAGTCCTGTGGCTTTTAAAGTCTTGTTTCATGAGTGTAAAAGTTGTGACAGCAACCTTCCTTATTCTCATGAACATTTGGAAATGGGTTGACACATTATACTGCTTGTTAATTGGTTGTCTCTTCTTGAAATAGAATGCTGTGATTTTTAGTGTTGTTTGCTTGGGCTGCACTTATATATGAGTGCTTGCTTGTTTATTTATTTATTGCCACCCCAGTCACTGTCAGTGACTCTGGGCACCTTACAATAAAAATGACCATAAAAATGTATAAACCAATTAATAAATAGATATAAAAGTTAGACGCAAGAATAAAATATGGAAAAGAACAAGATGGGGACAAAATAGAACTGGAATCATTAATCACCGCCCAGATAACACTTGGCTATCTGGCCCCCGGGCCAGTCCACAGAGCCATGTCTTTAGGTTTTTTCAGATACCAAATAAAAATATTAACACTATTAATTCTCAAAGTTTTGTCTGTGATGCAAAAGCACTACCTTTTTGAGAAGGATGTTTGCTTGACTTAAGCAACAGAGTGACTGCAACTCGCTGTTTGGTATTACAGATAAAATATTAAAGACAAAATAGCTATGACCTTTGCCAGGGCTGTATTCTCTTGTATCTTGATGTTATGTACCTGTCCCATATTCTTTAACTATAGTTATTAACTATTCACCTGTATGAATAATATAAAGAGATCTCCACAAAAAATAAATAAGACTGGTTATCTGCAGCTGTGGATTTGTAAGTGGCCATCTGTTACTGACTTCCCTGTCCCCTCTGTATCTGTTCAAGGTGGCAAACAAGAAAAAATGCCTAATTGTTCACTGGAACTGTGTTCTGCCATAGGTGCTGGGCAACTATGTTTACCTGGCAAATATGGGTCTAGAATCCCATTAGTTAAGGCAGATAGGGGTACATCTTCCATCTCTTAAGATGTACTTTACATCTTAAGAATCAACCTACAGAATAAATATTGGATTGCCATTTGTGTTCTTCCTAGATCTACATTTGCTAGTGGATGTGGCTTGCAAGCAAGAGCATTTTCCAAAGGAAGAAGAATTAAGGGAGTGAGAAGTTGGTGGAAAATACAGAGCAATAGCCAGCTGGGGAAGAACTGTGGCTTTCATTCCAGGAGTATTTTGGGGACTGTTATGATAAATAAAACTCTTCCATTGCTCATTTTTGTTACACTTGTAAATAATCCCACTACTGTTTTTAATATATCTCTTAACAGGTTTAAATTATTTTTTTAACCTGTTTCATCTGATTAGTAAACTTATTTGTCCAAATTTGTTAAAAGCAGAAAAGCTGTATTTCAAATAGTTGCCACCAGTATCCCCATAGGATTGTTCACATTTAATTTGAAGACTGTTTATCTCATTTTCTAGTTAATTACACAAGAAATTTTCTTCTTTCTTCATTTGTTCCATCTATAATAACTGCTGGATACTTTATTTAATGGTAAAGTCTTATGTTTTAATAATTTCCTCATTCTAGGGCAAATATAAAACAAATGTTAAAGCTTATGTTGTTTTATTGCTTAGCTTAAATGTCTTTGCAAGCTATTTTAACTTGTTCAACATGATTTATTTATTGACAGTAGACTTTAAAGAGTAATGACTTTGTGCTTCTATGTATCTATCTTGTAATTAGAATACATGCAAATGATGTAGCATGATGAGAATGTTTCAAGACTATTCTGATTTCCCAGAACTCTGAAAAATGCATAAGGATATACTTCCCAAAAAACTCAGAAATCAGACAGCTCTGTTATTCCAGTTGACTTTCTGAAGTTCCTAGATTTCTTATATCCATTATCTCTCAATGAAAGGCAGGATGAACCAAAGTCAACGACACAAACTCAGCTATAGCCTCACATCGAGTTTGCAGGACTGTAACATATCATTTCCTGCAAAGTTTCCATTGCTTTAATATACTGATTATTTTGAGATAACTCCAATCGTTTTTCAGAGGCTCCATTTGTCCATCTATACATTCAGTCTAATTTTAAGATAAGGAATTAAGTGAAGAATAAAATGCCACACAAGCAGGGACAATACTTAGCAAGGTCTGTTGAGTTTAAAAATGGTAAGAGGTGCTTACATATTAGCCCTGATATAAAACAGGCATTTGGTTCAGGTTATATGGTTGCTGATCCATATAAATGTTGCAAATGAAGCTCATTCTTTGTCATACTTGATTGGATTACAAAAAATATTTGTATGTAACATAACTTTATAAATAATTCAAACCATGGGCCTCTATTTTTAAGGCTCAGTCTCAAAATGGTGATATTCATATCTTTACAACTGTCTGTAAACTAACTGGACAATGAGGCCAAGGAGCTGGATCTCCTACCATATTTATAGACCCAGTTATTTGACTCTTAAGCATGTATAAAAAGAAAGAATATTAAAACTGGCAAAAGAGAAAATAATATTCAAACTATTTAAGAAACCTCTACAATATTGCTTGATGCTAATAAAATAGCATAATTTTATCCAGAACAACTTTCTCAGTGCTTCTGCAGTTTTCAGCTAAAATGTATTCTATTCATAACAAAAGGGACTACTCCAAAAAAGTCCAATGTTTGCTAATAGTAATACTTGAGTAGGACTACTAGACTGCATGGGAAAAATCAAGAACAGCTAGACCACAGAAATAAATTGAATTTTGTGTATCCCTATGCTGTCATCTACTGGTTACCTGGATTTTTGCTGCTCAGATCTTATAGCCTATGGGGGAGTAAAGTATTTGATTTTCATTTGAGTAAAATTAAGTACCAAATCACTCCATCCTCAAAAGTGTACTGAGGTGAAAAGATACACAGTCAATTTTAACACTGTTTTATAAGCTATTTAAAACAAGAAATTCAGTATCAATCTAGAAATGGGAGATCTTCATTATAATAAAAAGAGCAAAGCAATAGATCAAATATCCAGTTTCCTACTTTTATTTAAGAAAATTGACCTTCTTCCATATCTAAATAAAATTATTGCAAAACTGGTTTTTGGCATGGAGTTCTGTACATTACTGAATACTTGACTTTCTAGTAATCTAAATGTTGTACCCAGTGGAATTATACCACATCCTAAATTACAGCTTCAAATGGGTAATCTTGTTTTGAAGTTGCCTGTCTGGCCTGTGGTATTACTCATCTAGCTGATGTCAGAAGACAGTAATAGTTGAATTCCAAATCTCTAAAAATCAGCATTACCTAAAATCTTCCTTGCAGTGGACATTGAGAAAAAACATCCAAAATTAGAGCTGAAGAAAAGCTAGCTACAGACTTTAGCTATTCTAGCTATGAGTCAATCCTTCCTTCAATGGTGTAATTAGTATAGTTCTACTTTCAGTATAATTGGAAATGTCACACTAAAAATCTTGAAACAAAAAATTTTCTTAACACATTTGATCAAAGTATTTTCCCTTACATTTCTCCATACAAAATTATTTGGAAACAGCAGCAAGTGAATCTTGCTCGTGTAGGTTTGTTAACTGTTGAGTGTGTAAAAAGACAGCAAAGGTTAAATGTAATTTTCTACTTAATCAGGAGAGGGAGTCTACGAACTCGGGGAATCGCACTCAGGGGGTGGAGTTTCTGCCTTCGGCTGCTCCACCCTCACTTTGTCAGCAGGTAGAAAGTGCTTGCAGTTTTAGGAGAGGGAGACAGAGAGCACAAGCTTCAAACCACTTTTGCCTTCCAGGAGTTAAGCCAGTTGTGATTTTCGGAAAGGAGGCTTTCTCAGGAGCTTTGAAGAATTTCTCAAGTCCACTTGATCCCACTGGGCCCGTCTTGCCTTTGAAGAATGACTGCATTGTGTTTTTAATGCAGTCTTCTGATGGATATCTGCTGTTTCAAGTAACTACCATCCTGATAACTGCTTAGATATGCCTACCATTTTTGCTGAAGGACGGGAAGACTACTTTGCTCATATTCAAAAGGAGTTTCCAGAAATTATCTTGGATTTTTAGCAAGATTTTTAGGTTGTTTTTGGAGACTAGATTTCAGCCACGCCTGACCCACAAGCCTTCAGCCTGGAGTCAATTTTTCCTTCTGATTCAGACTGTGGAATTTTACATTTACTCATATAGAGTATTTCTGTGAGTTTTCCCTACTTGCCTTCCCTTCCCTGAAATCTGTAGGTAAGATTCAGAATACATTTTGATAATTGAAATATTTTGTCCATGATTTTTAAAAAAGCTGCTGGGGTTATTTTTTTCTTATGAATTCTTAGTGGCAGGACTATGTAACAGGTTTGCATGCCAGTTTAAATTTATTTTTTCTACAATCAAACATTTTAACTGATAAATGTCTACAGTCTTTCTCCAGCTATAATCACTAGCTGTGGAGCATGCTTCTTAATGTTTAATTGAGTTTCATATGTATCTAACTTCTAAAAGGAAATACATTCTGAGATTCGCGCAGGAATGAAATAAAACACACAGGTGTATCTGTAGTTGTTTTTCCTGTTTTTTGGCTTCCAAGTTCTTGAAAACATCTGAGAAATGCCTTTTTTATTTCATAAATTCGGGGAACCACGGACTATATTTTCTGTGTTAAAAATGACAAATCTCTGGAAAATTCCAACTTAAAAAACTTATTTTAATACTCACAACCTAGTGAGTGAGGTGCAGGCATTGGAAGTATGCAAAGATGAAAAAAAGATCAAACAGATAACAATGATTTAATTGACTAAGAAGAACCAGGTTTGCATTCAAATTCCTAAATGCAAGTATATGCACGGTTACTTTGTGCTTTAATGTGTGGCATAAATAGAAGAGAAAGACAACAGTAGTTAGCATTAACAGAAAGGAATATATGGAAAAAGCAGTTCACTGGTCAGGAGTCAACAAGGGCTGCTAAGGTCATCTGATACCAGGTTTGGTCCTGTTTGCCATCTTAGGATCCAAAAGCCTAAAAGGATTTGGGAAGCTGATATTGTCTTCCATGGGGAACTGTCTAAAATCAGCTCAAGCAGTCTTCCTAGGAGGAACCAAAAGCTCTTCATACCATATGCTATTCGTGCCCCCTTGGTTTTGCTCACCATGTCTGAATTTATCTGGAGGAGGAAGAGGAGGAGGAAGACCTGATCTGGCATTCTTATAATTTTGTGAAGCTTAAGGCTTTTACAAACACGTGGCATGAAGAAACTTTGAGAAAAAAGAGGAGAGGAAAACCTGGAAGAAGCTCCTGGTAACTATCCTTTGCTTCTTGTTTGCCCCATTGACTACAGTTGCACGGAGGGCTATAATCCTCAACAATTTTTACCAGTTGTTGGAACCTGCTGGTGGGGTGAAGACACATTCCTAAGCAGTATGTGTGGCCAGAACACACTGCTGCAGCTGGGAGCATGAGTGTTGGCCCCCAGCTACAGCTGGCAGTCCTCTGGCCTTGGCTGCTAATGGCTATGCTGCAGATACGATTAGGCTACTCAGGACTGGCACTGGTGGCAGCAATGGAAGCTGAGCGGACTTTGGCTCAGAAGGCAATAATTCGGGTAATTCCTTTCAAGCTGGAACCCCTCACGCTGGAAGGAGTCTTTGCTAGCATTGCAGAGATCACCCCTGCTGAAGGGAAACTGTTGCAGGTAAGCAAATCTTTATTCTGTTGCACTTGTTCAATCCTGTGGTAGATCTGCTGGCCACAATGGTATTTTATTTTGCTTTGTAACTAAAGCTACCAACCAGAAGTGCTGCCTTGTGCTTCACAAAGCTTTTGTCATTGTATCTCTTTATATTCATCAGCTAAGCAAATGTAAATGAATGGGCGGGAGCAGATTGTTGTTCACAGAGACGTTTTAATTTTGTTCTGTATCAATGAAATACAATGGTACGGACTATCAGAGGCACTCTCACTGAATGCATGATTTTAGCTTTATCACTGTTTATTTCATAAAAAATTATTTTCCCTTGGTTCCTTTTTAACCATAAGGAATATATCTAATTGGGTATTTCTACATGTTAGTGATCTTACCATGCCTTTTATAAAGAGCTTTAAGTGACAACCAAATCTCTTCTTTCTCACAATGACTCAGGAATGTCAGTCTTGGATTCTGTTACTTTGATCAGAGAGATGCTCAGAGAAACTTTCCCACAGTTTAAGCAAGAAGAACCTAATGGAAAGACTAAACTAACTTCATCTCGATTGTAAAGTTCAGTCTACTGTGATAAAGTGTAGCTGCTGGCCTGATTTCATGTGCCATCTTGCCTTGCAACCTGTGACTCACCTTTCAGGGTCCTCACATGACTTGAATTTATTGTTCACAAGCAGAGTGGTGCAAAACCCAAGCAATGCCATATTATACAAATGCAGATATCATATTGCTGATGCCTTCAGTAGTAGTGTACAGAATGAAACTGAAATAGCAAGTATGTTGAAAGAGTTGATGAGATTCAATCAATCAATATCAGAGTACTTTTCAGGGGATGGGAAAAGAGAAGAACTTGAGGATGTTATTAGGGATTGATGAATGGTGACAGAGTACATTGGATCAAGGTATTACAACTGCCCTGGTTTGGTTTGTCTTGTAAAGTTAATTCAAACCACAGAGGCAAAGAAACTTACATTGCCTGCTACTTTTACATCTTATCATTTGGGAAAGACCACAGCCTGGTAATAGATCACCCCTTTGCAAGCAAAAGATCCCTGATCACATTCCTAATATGTCCAGTACAAATGATCTCAAGTAATCAGAACTGAAACAAATTTCTACCTGAGAAAGCTCCAGTAGAAAAAAAGGACATCCTCTGACTACATAAAGCAATGTGTCCTTTTTGAGACGGGCTTAATTCAATGATAGGATCTCTTTTTAGCATGTAGATAATTTGTCACCCTAACAGAACCTATTAAAGCTATGTGAGTAACAAAGAAAGAATAATCTCTGCCTTAGATTTTGCAATGCTGCTTCCACTGCATAAGACAGGCTTATGTGGGTGCTATTTTTGAAAATATAATAATAGTGTGTGTTAGGCAAAATAGTCTTTCATTTTTGCAATATATATTGTGGCTTCAAGTTGACACTGATGTCTAGAGAATTAGCCCTAATTCCAAATCCTTTTTTTCAGGTAATTCTGAGCCGAAATCACAACCATTCTGTTCCATAGTATATCTATTAGAATAAAAACTCTAATAGGTCTTAAAAAGGAACTTCTCCAAAACTCAAAAGTCAGAATGAGGTACATTTTCTTGGTAACATTTTTCTGACCACCTCCATTGCTATGTTGCTATTCATAGGTTTTCTATCTTCTTTTCTATCTTATCTCTCCCCATCCCCTCCCCAAAAGCACCGTTGAATATCTATTGTAAGTAGTGTTTTCCTCTTTTATCCACATAACAAACCTGTGGGGAAGGTTAGTCTGAAACAGTTGACTAGCTTGAGGTCATTTAATATTATACTTCATAATAACAGCAGTACCTTCAGTGTGCATAGCAATTTGCAAAGTAGAAGAGAACAGTCCCTGCTACCCAAGGCATGCAGTCTACCCTAATAGGAAAACATCAGAAGTGGAGGAAGTGATATAATATGGAATTTTTCCTAATGAATCTATGTAGGTCTGATTATAGGATTAGGTTACAGTAGGATATAAGGAGGAAATTTATTATTTTTTTAATGTCTTAAGTTCACATTGAGAATATTTTAGTTTGTGATGTAACAATAGCAAGCGTAAAACATTCCACATACCTATAGATTAGTATACTGCAGTCAGACAGTAAAAATCTGCTAGTTTGCTACAGTCTGCTCCACCTAACTGTAGAGGAACCTGGATCTGTTTTCAGAGAAGTATATGGACCAAATTCAGTGTTCTGATTTTTATGGCCTCAAACCTGAATGGTACCATTTGTATAGTTGGCTTCATGAATAATTCTAAAAACATTACAGCCATAGATC
>JANHZU010001045.1:93087-103694 GCA_032468055.1 Acrochordus granulatus
AGTCAAAGGCTTTAGCATAGTCAATGAAGCAAAAGTAGATGTTTTTCTGGAATTCCCTCGCTTTTTCCATGATCCATCGAATGTTGGCAATTTGATCTCTAGTTCCTCTGCCTCTTCGAAAGCCAGCCTGTATATCTGGTAGTTGATGCTTATGTCAGAAGAGTTGGCATTCCTATGACTGATAAGATCACCTATAATTGGCCCAATTTCTTCATACATGGATGGATTGGTTAATGCTATAGTCTCTTGATTAGTTTAGCATGAAAATCTGAGAAACTTTTAATTGTACTTAAGCCAGAAGAATTTTGTTTCCCAAAATTCTAACCATGCTTCTAGGAGGGTTCCCAATATTGCCAAAGGTATTGTGCTGTTGTTCTACCTTTTTATCACTAACATATTTCTTAGCGAAAAAGGAAAAAAGGATGCTATGATTTAATAATGACCACATCTGACTGTCATAAAATTTTGAGAATGAAACAAAGGCCTCATCTGAAATTATTTTAAATTCTTGGGAAACTGATGACTGTTTTTCCAAAGTTATGAATGAACTTAAATCCTGATGTTGAACAACATCAGGGAGATACTACCTCACATTGGCAGGATAATTACAGAGGGCCCAAGATTTGTATATTTTCTTCAAGATCTTATGTAATGGCACAAACATTGGTCAATATTACAAGTTACACTGGATGCATCCAGACTCTCCAGTTCTTTGAGCAGGGATCTATTTCAGGTCTAAATCTAGACCTTTAAGGGTCTGCAAATTTTATGCAAATTACCTATTTTCATTTCAAATTGGTTCTTTCTATTCATCCATCTATCTTGCTCATAAATGGTCAGCCAGATTTTTTTTTCAAAACCTGGTGTATATATAATTAGGAGTGAGCATCCTTCCCATACCGTTGTCTCATTCTTCTACACCAGAGCTCCTTAGTGATAAAAATTCTTAATCAGCCCATCCCTCATTTGCTATATACTTATTGGTTGCCATAAATTGAATAGGTGATGATAAATCAATCCTATGTCTCTAGTGAAGATTTATATTAGAGCCCCTTTTGATTGTGAGATACTATGTTTTCAGGTTTACTGAAACTAAGGAAATATGGCAATTAATGCAATGGAGTATGCATTATTTTCACAACACAAGGACTACACTAAGGCAGAGTTTGAAAGTTTTAAAAGAATCATATAAGTTTCAATAGACTTTCTAGTTGCTACTCTTCTATCATTAACTGATTCTAAAATTCCACTTATATGCAGTAATACATAACAATCACCATTTTTATAAGCATCATCATAAAATACAATTTATGGTATTTAGTCAGCTTATGAAGCAGCTGCCAAATCTCAATTCTTTCTATGATGCTCCATTAGAGAGGTACAGTACTAGTAAGCTCCAGTGTCTTAGATCCAGTGGATTGTCTCTCCTATCAACCTATATTAAAAACTGATCCCTTTCTTTTTTTGTTTTACTCCTTCCACACTATTTCTAACAAATGGCAATTATACAATTATATGTTGATTTCTTTTAAAAACAAAGGCAAGCCCTTCATATCTACGGCTGAGGAAACCACTATGTAGGAGAATATTTTCATGAACCAATACCGGTGGCTGTTTTCTAATTACAGCCATATATTTTATTTTATTAGAAAGAAGTACCTAATGTTACAATGGTAGCTAAGTCCCATAGAGAAGTTGACATTTGTTGTCTTTGTAATGTCAGCTGATCCAATAGCTTAATACCCTTTCGACTGTCCTGGACTCAGCATGGGTCATAAATTTTTTAATGGGTATCTTTAACTTCCCTTGTCCATTGCCTGCATTTCCTTAGTGCCGATTTGTGTAATGATTAACCAATAAGTGGGCTTTTGGGCACAAAGTACAATTGATCTGTGGAGCCCTTTGAAATGGATGCTGTGAAGACTGACCCTCCATTCTTATACTGAGTCACAGATCTAGATCTGATGTTACATCAAAAGAATTAACACGTGCGGCTTTGGCTTTGAAAAGTTATTTTAGCTGTACAAACACTATACAATAGCTCTACATTGACCAGTTAAGGGAAAACAAGAATTCCTCTCTTTCAGAAGTATAAAGGTATGAAATAATGAACTAACCTCCTTGAAATTTGAATTGTGAGATTGAAAGGTTTTATTAGCTTCAAGGGCTTCAAGGGAAATGTATTATAACAAGATTCTGCAGTAAAAAAGGTAAAAAACCAAAACAGAACTAAGGGGTGCAGTAAATGTTGCTTGAAAAGTATTCTGTTCAAAATTTGACAAGACAGAACTGTGGAGAATTCCTAATATATAATCCTACTTTGGGAAAGGTCTTAGATGATCCAGTATGGCACATCCAGAGAAGAAAATCAGATGAGAAGATTTTGACAAGCATTCCCACCTGGACAACTACAGTTCTCCAAATCCTTAGTTATTGTGTGCTGTCTCAGGAACACTATGCTGGGGAATCCTGATATAGGATGAGCAGCAAGTATTAAAAGGACAGCATCACTGCTACTGCTTCTGTAAAAACATGAATAGACATGCACTTATATTCCTCACATTTTTCTTCTCCCCCTAACAATTATTTCTTTAAAAACCAGTACAAGGGCTCTAAATTAGATTTCCATGTTCTTCTGAAGCATTTAAGGGTGCTTCCAAACTAGGTATATATTTGGAATCACAAGATCAATCAAGCACAGAAAACAGTTACCATTTTAGACAGCTGGGGAAAATAAGTTGAAATCTCCAGATCAACATATTTGAGAGGAAGTCCCACTGAGTCTAACAAAACTCTGCTCCCTGGAAAAGTTTGATTTTAAGGTTGCAGTCCAGAGCAGACATTTTTATGGAGAAAACAGGGCATGATGGTATAGCGCACTCACCTGAACATGAAATATAACTAAAGAGGGAGGATTGGAGCCTTCATATTCTAATCTGGTAGTCTCACTAGATTTCTCTAGCTGATCATATGAAAATAAAATGTTAGATTAAATAGGCATGTAGGCTGATCCTTCAAGAGTCTACATGTATTCAGATGATAACATCTGAATGGCTGTAGGGTCTCTAAAAGGTTGCATTCTGAAGAATTATAGCAATTACATATGCAGTACCACCATTGATACTGTGGCTCTAGTAGTGGGATTCTTCTGAGTTTCCAGTAATAATATGCAACACAGCGTGTACCAATGACACCTACTTGTGCTTGACCAAATATTAACTATTTCTCCAATCTCATCCTCACTAAATGTATCAAACATTGATTCTCCTAATTCTCATTAGCACCAAGTCCATTATATTTGGAAGGTCCAAGATGAAAGAGGGCTATATTAAATAAAAATAGCCAGGATGTTTTGTACAGTTTAAACTCAGTTGTTTTATGGGTCAAAATCCATTTAATCTAATGCAGAACTGGGAAATGAGTGGCCACGTGGAAACTCTACAACTTCCAACTCTTTTGAGGAACAAAACATAAAATATAAAAGTCTAAGAAAAGGCTAATACCTTGTTGAAAAACAAAATTCCTCAGATCCTGGCTCTGTTCATGGTAAGATGAGGGTTCTCTGACTTTTGCTGCCTCTCTAAATATTAAATTTGACATTGATCATCAAAACATTGATTACCCAAGACAAGACTTACAGGAAAGTTGTGTACAATATAGCTTCATACATTTATAGCTAGCTGTTCCTTCCAATTAAAAAATGGTACTCAGGCAAAATTGGTTGAAAAAGAATGGCTCTTTTTAAGTCTTATGGAGGCATCTGACTTTGAAATAGGCTTCTCCAAGGACTGGGTAGCCATGTTTTCAAATAATATTGATATGAAAGAGGGAGGGAGGGAGAATGAAACCATAGCAGATGATTAACTATTTTTCTTGCTTGAAAACAGTTTTATAGGAGAGTGAACCCACTATGACCTTAAATCCCACAACTGTATATTGACAATGACTATTAGCGGGTTCATGCTCTCCTGCAACCAGAGTTCTCACCTGTAAATTGATTGTTGGGATGAGGATCAGCAGGTAATAGGGAGAATTTGTGTAAATTCTTTTATATGAAGTATAGTTTTAACAGATTAATATTCCTCACTGGCAGCATTTATACCGCACAGTGGGTACTAATTAACTCATTTTCTGGGTTTGCAAATACCATGATCCATAGGCTAACCAAATGAGCTGTATTTCTACAACATGCTAGCCCACAAAACACCCTACCAAGGTTAAAACTAACAAAGTTTGTAATGTTTTGCAAATGCTGTTCCTGCCACTTAACCAGGATAAATATGCCATGTGAATGCAGCCATGACTTAAGCTGTGACAGTTTCTGTCACATTTGATTTTTCAGGTATCAAATGTAGGTACTATGGGCAGGTATGGAAGCCTCTCAGGTCCTAGACAGGGCTGCATTCTACAATCTAAAAGAATCTAGTTCAGACCCCAAGATTGTTGGGGTCATCAGGATGTACACGATTTCCATATTCCCCTATGTATTGTGATTCCTTCACTTTCCAAACTGCGGGCAGCTTCATTTTCATAGTGCCCCCCAAATTACTGCTCAGGCCTCCTGCCCCAATTGCCTCTCTAACTGGATCACTATATGGATGCTAGAGTTTAGAGTGGCTCATTCTAGCACCCTGCATACAGGTCAGAAAGTAGATACTGCAACTATTAAACAAAAGCATGAGCAGAGCATTTGATCAAGTTTGACCTGTTAGTTGATAATCTTTTTTTCTGTGTGTCCAGAAAATATCCCATTGTCCTTCAGAGCTGCTAGAATTCATCCTTTATTGTTCTTAAACCAGCAAGGCCAAAAACATTGGTTACTATGATGCCTGAAGTTCAACATGCTAGAAGGTGTTGGGTTGAAAGAAGTCTGATCTTTTACCTTAATCTAAGAAGGAAAACAGTTTAGATTTGGTCCAATCTCGAAGTTCATCCTAATGGAAGCTATGCTTCTCCCTCTGCATTTCGTAAGATTTAGGATTAATGCCATAGGATTCCAGGATGAAACTATGATTATCATTGACCACTACTTATACTTATTTATTCTGTGGATGTTTTTATTGTTTTACTGTTTTTTACTTGTTTTAGAATTTTAGAATTATAAGCTGCCTGGAGACAGTTGGTTAAGTTGGATGGCTATAGAAATCAAATCAATCCTAATTATTACAACAAAGGTTTGTGATAATATTTTACATTTGAATTCTATGTGTAGGGGAAGTCCTACATACCTCATGATATGGTAGGGAAGACATGCTTTCTTGCCCTTCTTATGGGCTTTTAAAGGACTTGTGATTTATCATTTGGGGAAACAAGATGCTGGATGGGATCCAGCAGAATTGTCCCAACTTTCAAATCATTTTGTACCTCAGTGCCTATCACTACAGAGACTGATAGAACTCCATTCCCTGTCTCCTCCAGGGTGTGTGCTAGGCCCTTCTTCCTTCATCAGAGTTGAGGAGACATTCCAATCCCTCCTTTGCCTATAAAACGATTTCTTTTGTCAGTGGGAAATTTTTGCAGGGTGTGATCACTAAGGCAAAATAAAGAACTCCTTTGAAGTGCAGGAAAGTTACTTAGCAAGCCCCTGGGGGTGAGAATCAAATTCCTCCCTCTCTTAGCAGGACAGGCCTGCCTGAACAAGCTGGGAAGCTGGAGGAGCCAGCAAATGGCTCCTAGTGACACGGGATGCAGGAGATTGAAACCTGCCAACAGCAAGCTCCCAGGCTTTCCTGCATGAGCATATTAACTCAGCCCAGAGTTGTTGTACTCTTGTTTACAGACTCCCTGCCCACCCACCTTCTCCCCAGTTTCCCTACTTGAGCTGAAGTTCCTCATCTGCCATCTTTCTTGCTTAACTCTGTGAATCGGTGCTGCTTTATTTAAATGGGGATTGTGAACATAATGGTAGTGGGAAAACTCTACCAAAAAAAGGGTTCAATTAGTTTATAAGCAGTCACAGCAGTTGCTAGGATTTCTAGCACAATTTAGGTAATGTACTGTATCAAAATTCCATTACAATAGTGCTAATGGATCTGGGACACAATAATTGAATTGTGTCTCTCTAGCTGGCTGCTCTAACCATTTGCTCTTCACAGAAGATGGGTAAGGCTTCAGTCCCTGGCTGGTTGAGGAACTCTGAGGGTTGAAATCCAACCCATCCGAAGGGTAAAAGATAAAAAAGAGCTGCTATGCTTGGATGGGAGGCTTAGCCCTTCAAAGCTTATAGGCCTCCTCAAGCCTGCATTTATAGACACTGGATTACAACCAAGATCAATCAGTCTGCCCTTTAGAGGTAGTAGGAGCAAAGAGCCTTAGGGGGAAAAGTGTTAAAGCACTCAGTGCGGCAATTCTAGTGTACCTCTGTTACTACAAGCAAAATTAAAAATATCACCCCCTGATATGATTTGCAATAAACAAAATAGGGTCTGTCAGAAAGACATAGCTACCTGGTCATGTGATTTGGGAATATCTAGAAAAGACCTGGAACACTGATTGATGCAGATCATAAATGGTGACCCAAAACCAAAAACAGAGAGTAAAAGAACAACTCTGAGATGTGAAAAACTTTTCTGTTAAGTACTGAGCAATGACTAAGTTGCCCATGTAACATTCTGAGACAGGGGTTTAATTCTCTTTATAATGCTTCTGGGTTTTTTATCCAGAAAATAATTTATTACAGCGAGGACAACATTTTTGCATTGTGTTGAAGACATTCTGGATATGCTCCAATAAATCTCACTCTTGATTCCTAACAGCCAGGGTTCCAATTGACAGAATATGTTCCTCAGCTAAGCCAACAACTTCTTTGAACAGCCACAGTATATTGGAGAAAAGTGAGGTGATGCCAAAATGCCACATTTGTCACCTTGAGCATGGTGCTTTTAAGACAAACTTATTTCAAATTCATTTAGTTTGTGAAATGGAGATAATCAGACTGGCCTGGCTTGACTTGATTGGGTTTTCCCTCCAGCCATTAGATCACACTGGTTCTAATAGTTCATTAATAATAAGCTAACTTGGGTCAATGAAAGGGCAACAAAACTATCAGCTGCATTTTATAGGCTGAGCCAGAGTGGTTTTCTGAACTCATCTATGGTGGCTTGCAAACCAGAGTTTATGGCTGAGTGAATTTTATACATCCAACCAGTTCTGATTTATCATGGCCACTGATAAATTACCATTTAGTCAATACTTGCGCCCTGGGTCACCAAGAAAAAGGGCTCTCAGCCATGATATTGTTGTAAGTTGTCCTATTTAACAAAAGGCACAACTTGAGAAATTTTCTTATGAAAAGCACTGTTCAGATGACCAGGGTGGAAATGATCCTTAAATACTGAGGAGGAGGAGGACTTGTATTAATATGCTGCCTTTCCTCAAGATGGCTTCCATAGGCAGCCCGGCAACGACACAATGAGCGGCCCAGAGTCACTCATTCAACTCCACGCTCGCCTGCACCACCCTGCCCAGGGCCCTGAGGTGAGGGGCGCAGTAAGGTTCTACGCCCACCCTGGGGCTTCTTCCAGGGGTTGCCATTTCCACGTCTAGTAGGCCTGGCCCTCCCCGTTTCTTCCACCTTTGACTCGCCGCGGCGAGCCAGCCCAGTCCCCCTCCCCGGGGCCGAGGCCGTGATTCTTGTTTGGGCCTCGGGAATAAGAGTGCCAACCAAAGGCTCCGCCTGGAGTGTCGGCAGCTCTCTGAGGTGTGTTGGAAGAACTCCAGGCGAGCATCGAAAGGGTTGTTTAATAATATCTGACGGGCGCGGAAGAATTCGGGCAGGCGGCCAAGATACACACGGCCTGTAATAGTTAACTCGATCTGTAAACAGTTCAAACGGCACTGGGGAGGCCACCGGCTCTTACATTAGCGGCTCGCCTTTCATCTCGCCGCGCCGCAGGCAGCCTCTCAGGCCCTGCTGGCCGCTCCCGCTGGCGCTGGCAAAAGCTGGAGGCGAGGGCCTGCGGGCAGGCCCGGCTGGCCGGCCCAGACAAAGGGCCTTGCTGCGAAGGGCTGACCTTCAAACCTACCGCGCTGGAGCGAAATGAGGTTTCCTTTGCTCCGCACGTGGCCGAAGCCTACGAGGGCCAACGCCGCCGCAGCCCGGAGCGCCTCTTCGATACCCGCTTTCGGCTCGCCCGGGTCGGGCGGCTGTCAAAGTCCCTGGTTTTCAAGGCCAGCGGGGTTGGAGCGGGCTTCCCCAGCCTAGCGCCCCCTCGATGGCTGTGTTCACACCGCATGCTCAAAAAGATTTGATAAACGCACCCTGCTCAGTTTCCGCAGCTCGCTAATCTTGGTTACGTTGCATCCAGGCATGGTGTGTTGTGAGAGCCCAGAACGTTTGATAAATTTGTGGAGCGGTGTACTGGGGAAATAGAGAAAATGGTTTTCGTTCCGCATCTAGATAAAAGCATGTTGGGTGAACACAGTAAATGTATTGGGATAGCATCTGGCTGGAAAATCTGAGAGTCTCAATCCTAAAACATCTGGAATTGAAGACTTTGGTATATGGTAGATCCCACTGTACTGTAGTTCACTAATGAAGTGGGGGCAAGTTTGCAGTAGCCTAGTGCTCAGCTGGGGAAGGCTCCCCAACCTTCTTTCCCCAGCTATTTGCACATGAATCTATCTTCCATCTGATCAGACTTTGCATGGTCTATTCTAGTCTAAGTAATGTCTCCAGTTTTGAACAAGCACACATGCTTTTCCACTAAATTTCTGTCCTTCTTTCTACTTTGCTGTACTTTGATTGCTTTCTATTGCAGTCACTTATTCTAAAAAAACCTTGACAACTTTCTACTCCTACCTTCCAGTAATGTAGAAGTCAGGAGGGTGTTTGTTTTTCTCATTAAATATAGACTATGAAAGTCTCAATGTCCCACAGTAGATTATTAGGAGTTCAGAATATATCTTGGTAACAGCAAGGACACCAAAACAGCAGTCTTTGTGGCATATAGTTCCCTAGCCTCTGGTTATAAGCTTGTGCATCAGCAATGGTTATGCATTTAGGGCAGGATTCTGCAGTAGTAATCTAAGATCCGCTTAGTTGAATCAGATTATTAAGTCCAGAACCTAATATTATCTACAGTATATGGCATCAGTGCTGAGAAGGAAGAGGCATTTCCCTCTGAATGCTAGGAGTTAAAGTCTATATATGTGTTGTACATCAAAGTAACTGTGGAAAAGGGTGAAGAATGCAAAATCAGCCCTCCAGATTTTGCTGAATTACAAGCAGCTTCAAGCTTCATGGCCAATGGTGAAGAATGCTAGGAATCGTAATTCAACAGCATCTGGAGGGCCCCTCCACTCTAGATAGCCACATTCTCCCTAAAAAGTTCAGTAAAACTACATATACAATGATGAGATTTCTGGAAATGTAGCAGCAAAAAGCAAATAATTTTTTGCTTATTAAGACTAGTGAACCATATCACAATGGCCAGGGGACTAAGAACCATATCTTTGAGAGAGATGCTTCTCCTTCCTTTGATCCATTAGACATACTGTTGGCCCCACACAGAGAAGCTGCTGTATAAAACAGGCGTGCCAGCTTTCCTTTAACCAATGTGTATGAGTAGGGGAAAGAGATGCTATCAGACTTTCAATGAAGTTCTCCCTTGATGTTTTGCCAAAGCTGGCAGCAGGTGTGAGCTCACCTTTGGTCTATCAGACAGCAGATGGCCATTTTTCCCCAGAAGAACAGGCATTACATTAGCCAAAAACCTTCCCCTGACCAGCTGAATAAGGGTTGACGCCAGCTGACAGAACAACCTGCTCCAGTCTCCAATGGATTGCCATTTTGTTGTTTAATTGCCCTTGATCATCCAGTTGCAAAGATTTTCTTAAAGTAATTTCACTTCAGGAAGCTGAAGGAACTAATCAGTTCCTACCTTTATTTTTTCCATCTTTTAAGCTCAGCTTTGTGATTAGAACATGGCATTTTTTAAATAGCTCTCATCCTTTGGAAGCAACCAAAGAACATTGGAGGTGGGACAACTTCCCAATAACACACAAATACTCATTCTCTGGCCAGATTCTAAGAAATTCCTCCATTTGATATCAACAACAGTAACAGTTCTGGGCCCTGTGGAGAAACTTGCCTGAAATCTGAGCGCAAGTGAGATAGCTACCTCATTATATCTCAAAATACATTACAGAACTGGAAAAGAGTTTAAAAAAAGTAGAAGAGAGTCTATCCTTATACGTTTCCCAAATGAATCTGGTCAGCTACTTGAATGACTTGGAATGCTGGTGAAGATTAACCATTTCCTTTGATCCAGCAATATTCTATATGTTTTTTATGGAACAATCTTCGATTAAAATTCCAAAGGAAGCTCTTGTAAATAAAAGTAAATTATATTTTTCCTTACACTTATATGTATGTGTGTTGTGTGTGTATGTGTTTGTGTGATGCAAGATGACATGAACAAAGCTTGAGGGCATTTTGAATTCAAAGGAAACACCTCTCTGTGTTTATGAAGCAACTTTAATCTTGCAAGAATAATCCTTTCCTTGCTGCCAGTTTTTCACCCTAAACAGAAATACAGTGGTACCTCACAAGACGAGTAACTCGCAGGATGAGAAACTTGCAGGACGAGCAAAAAATTTAATCAAAA
>JANHZU010001045.1:119859-132866 GCA_032468055.1 Acrochordus granulatus
CCCAGCTTTCCAACAGCAGATCAAAGAGTCAATTTACCTTGTCTGCAGCCTCCCAATTATATCTGCCATACATTGTGCTGATACAAGAGTTGTCAGGATTCTCCTGAAATTCTCATGATTTTGTATAAATGGAAATCCATGCCATGGCAATGGTGCTGCAGCACACTTTGGACTCTGTAGGAAAATGTGGCTCCCTAAAGAAGCCAAGTTTATCCCCACTCCAACCTGAACAGGATAAAGTAGTAGTCTCCAGACAAATTATCACAACCTTTTCCCACCCCCCTTCTTGCAAGATTTCAAAAGCATGGCTTTCTAATAAATAACTAGAAGCACAAATAGTAAATAACCTGAAGCATAAGAACAGGTATAGCACCAGAGTCTTTCCTAAAGTTGACAGCAAATTATAATTTTTAATGTGATATTTATTTTATTTGTATTCTGCCTTTATTATTTTTATAAACAACTCAAAGCAACAAACATATTTAACACACCTTCTTCCTCCTATTTTCCCCACAACAACAATCCTGTGAAGTGAGTTGGGATGAGAAAGAGTGACTGGCCCAAGGTTACCCAGCTGACTTTCATGGCTAAGATGGGATTAAAATTTATGATTCTCTGATTGCTAGTTTGTTATCTAGACCAAACTGGCTCTCTGACATAAACTGACATAAATATTAACAAACTGGCAAACTGACATAAAGGAAATATACATGGAAAATAGTCATATTGACAGCATTCAATTTATATGATAATACAAATACAGTATGAATATAATATGAATTAAAATAAATTCAGTTTTTGCCCTGGATCCTTCAATATGTTTGTTGTAGTCTTGTTTGCTTTTTGGACTGTAGCTCCTAGAATGTCACTGACTATAATCTTTAGCATAAAAAGGGGGTTGCATCTTTAGCCCAAAATAACAAATACTGATATTTGCGACAACTGCTGCATGTTGTCTAAATGAGACCACAAAGGGACTTAGGCCAAGGAGGATGTTGCACTTATCAGAATTGAAGGAGTTATCAGTAATCTGAGTATGTGAATATTAATAGCCATAAAGACCAAAGGTATCTCTTATAGATGACACTACTGTAATTTTGTAACAGACATAGGATTTGTCATTAAATGAGAAAGGATGAGATATGCCTTTATATTAGCAGCAAAAACTGGCGAATTAATGCTTCCAACTCAATGTATACAGCACCCTTTTATTAGAACACTATTGCAAAAAAGGCTAAATAATTAATATCTTGCAAGTCATGGGAAGTTCCTGTTCTACTTTGTTTTGCACTAGGTAGACCTCAGCTAGAGTTCTTCACCCAGTTCTGAGGGTTATACTTAAAGAGTGTAGACAACAATGAACAGGTTCAGAGATAGTTTACCAAGGTAAAAGAATGGAAAATAAATCTTATGTGGAAAAGCTGAAAAAATCAGACAGGCTTAAAATGGAGACTGAAAGTCTAAAGGGGAAAATCTTAGGATTCTTCAAATACCAGGCAGCCAGACTGAATAGGTTTATATTATAAGAGACTAAAGTTTGATCAAAATTAGGAAAAAACTCTTAATGGTAAGACTAGTCAGATAACAAAACTAACTACTTCAAATTGGTTGGATTCACAGTTTGTTAAAGCTCATTTCCCAGAGGCTGGGAAACTGCTTGGAATTTCCTGCAGTAAGTGAAAGAAGTTTGGTTGGACTAGGTTGCCTCAAACCCCTTTAATTTAGTCATTTTATTTAAACTGCAAGGATGTGAAGTATTGGGACCCATAGTCAGCTGTGCAGGAGGTGAAACCCTGGAAGATTTCCTCCCACTATTTTCTCATCCTTCCTCAGACAAATGTGCAGGAAGTGACCCTACAAGCAATAAATCAATTGGCCATACGGAGGTATCAGATCCCCCATCGGCAAGCTCCAGCAGGGGATTCTGTTAGCACCTGCAGTTCTCCTCCCATATGTGCAATCTGCTTGGAGGAATTTTGTGAGGGACAGGTAAGCATACTTTTCTGGGTTTGGGTGTTCTCATGTAGGTTCTTCAGTTAAATAAGCAGGTCCTTCACAGTCCACTATAGTGAATGAAAAGAAAAAGAATGCCAAAGCCTCCTGTTTTTAGAGCAAGGAAAAAATCATGCTAAGCCCATCTATGGATAAAGTGATAAAAAACATAACTCTTTACATGTGCATTTTATATTCTAGAGTTCCTTAGTGTACCCTAAGATGGAATGCTCTTAGATTTATTATTGGATCTAATTATTATTTTTTAACTTTGTTGTATGCTGCCCACAGCCACTTGTTTTGAGGGATGGGCAGCTGTATAAATTTGAAAAATAAGACAATAAATCTAGTGCATCTCTGAATTTTTAGTGTATTATTCACCTGGTGAAAACAGTATTATACTGCAAGTTCTGCTCCTTTTGGGTGATATCATGTCACAATGCATGTAGGAAAGGGACAGCTATGTGCTACAGTGCTGGTTAGAACACCTTGCCTGCCAACCCACCCCCTGAACATACTGAGATCAGTCTGACCCCATCTGTGAACCAGAGAAAGAGCAGTGTCAAAAAACTTTGTAACTCTGAACTAATACTTATTTTTCTTCTTCCCAATCTTTAGACTATCTCATTTTAATCTTTATATATCATCATTCTGTAACTTCTTTACTCATAGACTTTAATTTCATCAAATAAGTAGTGAGGTTTGGGAGGTAGAGACACGTTTTCACATGACTATGGTTCCTAAACCTCATTACCTATTTGAAGCTAAGAAACTTAATCCCATTCCCACTAATCCTTTCCAGTGAAATGTGCCTTAAGGAAGCAGGAGACTGACCTAGCCAAATCAAGACTATTTCTTCCTTTACCTTTGAATCTAGATCACTGCCTTCCCATCCCACTGCCTTCTCCTACTTTACAGGAACTACGGATCATCACCTGTTCCCATGAATTCCATCGGCAGTGTGTGGACCCTTGGCTCCAGCAGCACCAAACGTGTCCATTATGCATGTTCAACATTGTTGGTAAGAGTGAGCAGAAAAGTGGTCAATCTCTGAGAGGAGTAGTTAAGATCAGACATGCTGGATCAGTCCTGAGATGATACAGTGGGCAAACAGATAATGGGCACGATATTCTTCTTCCAGTGTTGTTCTCAAACACAAGAATTCACAAGTATTCTACCAAAGAGCATGAAGATTCTGGATTATTCAACAACTTGTCTGTATTTTGCTGAATTAGTCCCATCTAATTGTTTGGATTAGAAAGTGCAACAATAACTTATGCTCTTCTCATTCTATTTGGATTATGACTCTGCGTTCTAAAAGGGTGCCTTCAAAGGGTGCCTTTGGAGGCAATTTGGAGGCTACAGTTGACACAGAATACAATGATCAGGCTGCTATCAGGGAAAATATCAAATACTGTACCTTGTGATTGTTGTATTAATAACCAGTCAGATTTGGGCCTAATTCAAAGTGCTAGACATGACTTATAAAGTCTTACGTGGTTTGGCAGACTGTTACCTCAGGGACTGTATTATATAAAATATACTTATTATTGTGACTTCTGGATAAAGTTCTGCTTAAGATCCAGTCACTGCAAGATGGGAGAAGACAATGGGCTAGAAAGCAGATTTTCTCTTTCTTATTTGAATTGTATGTATGTAAAAATGTTAAAGAAAAATAAGAAAAAGAGAAAATAAAAGCACTTCTTCTTTATAGTTGACTTTAAATTGTAAAATATATTGTGCCCCAAAGTTATCCCTTCCTGCTTGGCATTCAGGATGGCAAGGAAAACTTTTTTTAAAAAAATGGGCATTCTGTACTTAATTGCTTAACTAAAAGTCTGAAAGGGCAATCATGGTAAATTCCACAATACTTTTTTTTTCTGCTGCCAAACTGTTGTATTAAAGGATGTTTTATGTTCCTAAATAGCTTATCAAGGCAGATCCAAAAATACAATTACTACCTTTGTATACCATTCCAAAGATTCTATTTGCCAAGGTAAAGGCAGGATATGATCTGGACTGACATAATATTGAGCAGATAAACTCCTTTAAATTCCTGCGTTTTGTAATCCAATCCTCAGGAAAATATCATTCTATCCACTTTGAATGCCCAGAGACGACTCTTCTGTGCCAGAGGAACTGGGTATATCCCAGTAGCATTCAAATTATTTGAAGCTAAGGTATTGGCACAGCTACTTTAGGTACTCAGACCTTGGTGTCAATTCTGCTAATTTGGAGTAGTTTCAGTCTCTTTTTTATGAAACTAGTTCAAGTGTCCTGTTATATTTCAAGCATAGACCTCTGGGAAGAAAAAGAATTACTAGGGGCCACAATATTGGTAGACTGCGATTTTAGCATCTCTCCATACCAAATGGGAAGTCAGTTAATAGGATTAAGCCTCTGTTCCAGTTGCTAGATATAAGGTCTACAGTATAGAAGGGCTCTGCAAAAATAGGGCTTTTCTAGTTACACCAGCTTCATTGTTTGTTTTGATTTTGAGTCTCTAATGAATGCATGGATAAGGTAGAAAAGGGTTGGAGTGAGGAAGAAATCTCCCTGCCCAGTCCAGCCCAGATTGAGCTACTCCGGATTTTTTTCCCTTTTTTTCTAAAACTCTAAAAAAAAGGAAACAGCTTTCCAGTTTCCATAAAGGAGTGTGAGAAATCAGTGAAGTTGATTGCTCCCAATTTGATGGAGCAGCTTTGTTCTTTGCCACAATAATCAGGTAAGTTATTTACTCAGGTATTATTGCAGATTAACAGTCTTGTAGCATTTCCTGGAAGAGACCCCTGGCTGAAATTGTGAAAGACATTGCATATCAGTGCAGAACCATATTAAGACTGATGGCCTAATAGTCTGACTCAGTATAATTTTCATTTGTTTGTATTACTATAGCACTGAGTTCATACTGGAGGCTCCAGACACTTTGCAGTCAAACTGCTGCAATTGTTAGTTCATTATGAAACAGAGGATGGAGAATATCAGGCTGCCCAAGTTGAAGATTTTAGTCATTACCAAGACACAGTGTTTCCGTTTGTTGAGACGTTGCAAACTCATTTAGATAAAAGGTGGCTACTAGTCCTAGAGATTCTAGTTACAATACTGTCTGATTAGGATTCACAAGGGTTTAAATTTGTGCTGAAAATTAATTTTCTTTTCCAGATCAGATTCCCCTTACTTTACCTAGGCATTCTCGTGAGGACCGACACAGTTCTGGATCTAGGCAGAGGCCTTATTTATTCCGGCAACGACCAGGGCATGCCTTATATCACTTCTCAAGGACTCTCCCTCAGATGCCCCCCAGGAACTGTTCTTCAGTGGGTTCCCGTGGCCACCCTTTCTTCCACTCTCCTGAACTCTCCCAGGTGGATTTTGGAACTATGCATTACTTGCCCTATAGGCCAATTGGCTTTGAACCTTGGTGTGGCCACCAGGCCCCTCTCAGCAGAAGCCCGTTACTTTCTCAGCATCACCTGGAGTCACCAGTGTGTGAGCCAGCCCTGCCTTCTCACAGATTGTGTCTGCTTCAACACCAGCCCCCTTGCCAAGATCTTAGGGCTCCCCTTGCAGCTCAGTTAAAACATGCTGTTCCTTTACACCGGGGAATTCGCCATGGGAGGCATCATCACCACCCCAGTAGTAGTTCTGGGGAGAGTTATCTTACAGAGCCCAGTGGATACCTTCCTGATGGCCCTGGAAGTGACTCCAGCTCAGGTCCTTGCCATGGCAGCTCCAGTGACTCCATGTTGAATTGCACTGACATCAGCCTTCAGGCTATCCATGGCAGTTCCTCTACCTTTCATAGCTCCCTGAGCAGTGATTATGACCCATTCACCTTCTGTGGCTCAGAGAAGTTGACTGCAGAAAACAAACAAGATCAGTCTCCACCTGGGAGGGATCCACAGCCGCAGTCAGTGGATTCATTGGTAACAAGTAGAACACAACTAGCCAGTAATCATGTCCACTATCATCACCATCACCATAGGCATCACCATTATGGGCAGAAATCTTCAGATTGTCCAAATGGCAGGCCAAACCAAGAGTCCAGTCCACGCAAGATGAAATATTCCAGGACAAAGGTGGGATCACAAAGCATCTTGGTACAAAAAAGGACAGAGAAAATGCAAATTCTAGATCTTTCTTCAGTGAAGCAAAGACATACTGAACTTTATGTGGCAGATGAATCTGATGTTAGCATGACAGCCAGTAGCCAAGCTGGAACTACTGGGCTTTGGAGTACTCAGAAACCGCATGTGCAAATCCACCCAGGTAGAAGGAGATGGAAATGTCCTCTTGAAACCTCCCCTGAATGCAGAATTGCTAGCCATCCTGGTGGTTCTTCTGGAAACCACTGTCCACCAGAAATTCAACCTCTTTTGGCAAATGGTCCCTCTGCACATAATTTTGCAGCATTGCCAGAGGTATCAAAATGCTTAACTCCATATTTTAGCATGGAACCCCAGGAAAAAAGGGGCAAGCTAGGACAATTGAATTGTGAACCCACATTTCCAGAAGAATGTTCAGAGATGGATGCAGCAGGAAGCAACACAAGCTCTTACCTCAATAATCAAGTTCTGCAAAACCTTCAGGGTAAGTTTAGAGTCTTATGTACCTTTATTTTCCAGGATCATTTCATCTTTATTTTCCACTTGCAGTATATAGATACAGTAATTTTTGAAAAATATTTAACAACTTTAAAATATATTTCAAGCTTCTGGGAATAAAATATATGTAGAATTCTGGGAATAGAAGTTAGTTTACTAGATGGCTTTAATGCAATTCTGCCTTTGTATTACTCATAATATGGAAGAAATCAGAACTTTTTATCATAGATGCCAACTCCTCCAGTTCATAGGAATTCAAGCATGACTCTGCTTTTCTCATCCTGCATCTTCTTTCTAGGAGTCAGCACTTACATTTGCTCTCCATTGGCAGTACTTTCAAGTATTAATATTGTGAAATGGAAAGCTTTTTGTTAAAACGTCATTTGATAAAGAAAGTGTGTTCCAATGGATATGGAAATGATTTATAAAGTACCTTCCAACTAAATTAGTCTATTCCATCTGAAATTCTGCCTCTGCTGTGAACACGCTGTCTGTATAAAATTTATCTTGGAAGCATTTTTGTATAAAGGAGCTTGCAATACAGGTAGTCCTCGACTTACAACCAGTTGTTTAATGACCATTTGCAGTTACAATGGCCTCTGAACTTCCAGCCATCACGAAATGTTATTTATTTATTTATTCATTCATTAAATTTATATGCCGCCGAAATCCGAAGACTCTGCACAACTCCCCTCCCATCACCTAACCATATTTTGTATTGACCAGTTGCCAAGTGCCCTGCAATCATGCGATCACCATTCGCAATCTTCTCTACTGACTTTCCCAGAAAGTCAATGGAGAAGTTGACAGGGAAGGTTGCAAGTGGAGGGGATGTTGGATTTGAGGTAGGTTCCCCAGCGTGTCAAGGGATTTCCCTTCCCCTCCATGTGCTGGAGGAATGGACTTCAAATCTGGCAAAAATGCTAGCAAATGCCAGCATTCTGAAAAGCTCAGAACACTGGCATTTGCTAGCATTTTAGTGAACACCATCATTTCCACCCCTCCAGAGAGGAAATCACCAGCAAACGCCAATGTTCTGAGCTTTTTCAGAAAGCTGGCATTCGCTCACGTTTTAGCAAATAATATTTTCTCCAGCCATCTGGAGAGACAAGCACCAGTGAAGACCAGTGTTCTGTGCCTTCCAGAATGATGGCGTTCGCTAGTGTTTTTACCAGATTTGAGGCCATTTCTCCAGCACACTGAGTGTTTTCCCCATCTCACCAGGCACTGCTTAACAACCTGCATAGTCGCTTAATGACAGCAAATGGGAGAGCTGGGGTTGAAATCATTAAGAAAATGGTTACATGGCATCTTAGTGACTTTGAGCTTTGCTCAAGACCAAGTTTCCGGGGCCAATTGTGGAGGAGTAGTTGTGTATTATAAATATACAACAAAGACAATATTATATATCAAGACGCATAGATTTAAATATATTTAAATGCCAACATTTAATGGGGCTAGCTATCTGTCAAAACCATATTCCAGTGACAAAAGTGCTATTGATGGGTAGTTTCAAGGTAATTAATGATATTCAGAAACAGGGGGTGTGTCAAAACTCAAAGTTTAATTAATACCAGGTATAATTTACAGCTTGCTCAAAGATGGGTGACTAGATTTGAAACTGAATCACAAAGCTTGGGTACTGCAATTAGCAAACTTGACAGCTATTTGCAGTCCAACTTCTGATAATAGTAACAGCTTTACAACAATACTTTGGAGAGAGAGAAAAGAACCTTAAAATTCCCACATTTCAAGAAGTTTATAGCGTTGTATTGTGTCTGAAAATGGATTGAAATATGCTGGAAATACATTCCTTTTGTTTAATTCTACCTATAAAATGAGTAAGTCTTGATATTACTGTAATGACATATCTTTGGTGTCCATTTTATCTACTTTGCAACTTCATTATAAGAGCAAATCTAATGAAGATTTAAATCTCACTTAAATGTCTTATTTAAGTATTTTTATCATTTTAGGTTGCTGTTGATCAATCTAGTTGCTTTTTTTTAATTACAGGATCTACAGAAGATACCCCCAAAGTGTATGAACATTCAGTTTGATATGAAGTGAACTTCACTCTGTCAGATAGCCTAAGAGAAGAGATCAGAAACTCAGTGAGAAGGGGTTTTCTTACAAACTCTTAATGCCATTTTTGTTGGTGATGCAGTACTTAAAATCTTAATCTGTCCATATAATTCAACCCACAAGTGGTCACCCGCCTATCAGAACTATAAGCTGCCAATATCACTTGCATTGTTTTTGGAAGCTGTCATCTTGAAAATGTTTTCATTTGTTGCAATGGAGGATCCTTATTATTCATATAGTTCCTTGAAGAGAGCAGATTGAAATTATTTAAAATTTCTAGAGGGAAAAAACCACCATAAGGTTCATTTATATCTTTTTTTAACTACAAAGTAATTGGAATCCTGCATTTTCATCCCATTCCAAGAGCATATATGGTATGCAGTTTGAAATTAGGCAGAGAAATTCAGTTCTACTCCTGCTCATTGTTTTTCTGATATGCCAGTAAGTGGCCTTCATTCAAGATGAATGTAGTATGTAAGATTGTAAGATCCAAACTCTCTTCCCCATCCTAAACTAAGGGAACATTGGTGGTCACTCTGGTTCTGTCTCATAGGAATCTTGTTACTGCTTGATTTGCCGAGAAGTCTAGAAGATGCCTATCTCCTTTCCTTCCGAATATTGTCTGCTACGTCAGTAGCATGGGAATTCTCCAAACCTGCTTCATGTGAATTACAGCTGTTGGCTGCACTAATAGATACGCCTGACCCTTGAGGAGCAAAAAGACCTGATAGCACTAGTTAAAGGTTATTTTATTTTAGATAATTTAAAAAACTGAGCTAAAACAAGGTAATGTTTAGTATTTCAAGATGCCATAAGCTAGCAACTTCTATTAACTGTAGAAACCCAGTTCTCCACACACCTTTCAGTCGAAGATTGGTATTGATAGAATATTTTTAGAGGTTGGATTTGGACTAAGAATCTCTGTGCCTAGCTCCATAAAATTGTCAAAAAAATAAACTACCCCTTCTCTCAAAAAAACCTAACAGGGATGCCCAGACATTTCCTGGTGACTGCCCTAATAGCCCCAAGATTTCAGTTCTTCTCAGAGTAGCCTGATCAGAAGTTTAAACCCTCATTTTTCATTTTCATCCCCAGCATTCTGCTACTTCACAGCATATCACACATCGATATTTTCTATTCTTCCTCTTCAATGTTCAATCGTGAATAGGTAACAATTCCAAGCTGTCTGAAGACAGTCATGCTGCACTTTGCATGTGGAAGACAAAGAGCCTAAATATGTGGAATTAGAGTTAATATTTTCAGGTACCTGTTTTTCTCAAGGCCTTCTTATTAGTGTTGGTGTGCATAAAACCCCGCATCTTGAGGCATAATTGGGTAGCAACTTGTTATAGCAGTTACACATGCTGCAATAAATTGCCAATTGGTAAAAGTCATCAGTAGTCAAACATCAAGATTTGGGATATTAATTTGGTACTGTTGTAAATGTGCCAAAATAGAGATGTAGTTACGGAGATTTTTTTCTTATTGAACACACTCTGGCATCTTATACTTGCTTACCAAGCTAATGATCCCCAGATTCTCTGGGGAGAAACTCTGTCAACTGAATTGGCATAAATCTGTGCTTTAGATACCTTACAATCTCACTGAATATATAAACAACTCCTGAAGCACTGAGAAGACTTTCATTCTAAAAAGGCTTACATTCTTTTTGAGAGCTGAACAAGGAAACCAAGAAGTGTGTATTTATTACTGTCACCTTACCTCATAATGCATTGCAACTAATGAAAGAATATCAAATTGGCCAGAGATATAGCCTTACAGAGTTAATTCAAATACAAGATTTGTATTCATTTCATATTTGATAAAATAAGGTAAGGAAAGCATGGATCAAGCTACATGCAGCTGTGATTTTAATAAACTGGAGGTGGGAAGAATGGGAGCATGTTTTGCATGCAAAAGGTAGCTAATTTAAACTATAGCATTTCCAGGATGAGCTTGGCAAGGTCCCTGATCTGTAGTGCTTTCCAAGATTTAAATCAGGATCACTGAGCCACCTGGGCTTGATAGTGTGATAGAGTGTCTGGAAATTCTGATGATTATAATCCTACGCCATCTGGAGGACACTAGGTTGAGGAAGATTATTGTAGGCAATATTGACAAGACACATCAGTGGTCTGGATGATTTTAAGCTTGCTTGTTCTTAAAGCAGGTAAAAAATGCTGAAAATTCACAGACAATGTTGGTAGATGGTTTTATAAATCCTTTGATGAAGAATCATCCAAAAATTGGATGTGAACTTAGAGGCACACTCATGGCATGTAGGTGTTAAAAAGTTATAAAATGCAAGAAAACACCTTTAATCAAGTTTATGGAAAATAGGGGATTCAGTCCTAAAATGCATGAAAAAGCACCATAGGTAAGAAAGCATTGTATCATAGGATAAAGACTGATGTTGCTTGGAAAAGATTTATGTTCCCATTGGGTACAGAACAAGAATAAAGTAACCAGATACTTTCATAAAGGGATGTTCCAAATCACAGGTTGCATGTTCTATGGAGTTACTACTGCCTTATTGGTGAAGTTCAGTGGGATGTTTTCTACTACACTATACAACAGGAAGAGCAGCCTAAATTCAAAATGATTCTTCCTCCACTTCCCACCCCCCAAAAAAAGAAATCCAGGAAGACTACACAGAAAAAAAGACCTGTCCCATTAGCTCATTCTCATTGACCTTAAGACATGGACCCAATCCCTCTCTCACACTTCAGAGTTACATTTTGGGGGGAAATGCTGGTCTTTTCAGGTCAATACATAATTTCTTGTATGCTGGAAGTACCTCAAATGGAGCAATTTAATGGCAACTACAAGAGAGAGTAAAAAAACTGGAATTAACCTTGCTGTATTTTTAGACTTAAGCACTGGAAAATATTTCAGAAGCAAAAATAGCACTCATTTAGATGTTCTGAAATCTGTCAGAAAACATCTGAGGACTAGGCACCAGTTTGGCTGTAGTTCTGTTTCAGTTGGAGTCAAAGCACAAGCCATAGAAAGGATGAAAAAACTTACTCCATGGGGAAATAGTGAGTCAGTGAGAACATGTTGAATAGTTCTTTTCCTTTCAGCACCTTTTCCTTCAAACTTCTTCAGCTGCAGTTGTTCTGCTCCTTCCTCCTAGCAACCTCAGACCCTTTGAAATGTGAATAAGGAATTTATTTTTGTACTTAATTAATTTGTTGAATCTACTTTTCAGGCACTTGGGTACTTTTATAAACCAAAAGGGAAAAAATGTTTATGTATATACATATGCAAAACCAAATATTTATGTGCAAGAGAGAGTGTTTGAATATGGGGACATGCTCAAACCTATTTATTTTGCTAATATATTTATCCACGTGTAAAGCTGTTCATGTGGCTGTTTTTTTTTCTGTATAAAATCATGGGTGCCCATGTTCAAGAGATCCTCTTCCTGTTTGTCAGAAATAAATTTTTTAAAATATCTGTACGTTGGCTTGTACGGATGGTTTTCTTTTTATTTATTCCTCGATTGTAGTGCAGGGACAGTCCTAGCCTGTGCTGGTTTTTTGAAACAACATTGTGACAGCAGAAGACTGCAACAAAACATGAGGCTGCCCCATTTATATCATAGGGGTGTATATGGAGGAATTTTCCAGTATGTTGCACAATATGATCCAAATCTACTCATAACTCTGATCTTCTATCTGAATCATGATCTCATTTTGTTTCCACTTCACAGTGATGATGTGGGAATGCACTGAGATAAACTCTTATTTTGAAAGCTTGGAAACTGGGAGGATTCAATGGGGAAAATTATGGAGCCATTGAATATAAAAGCTGTAGTAATCTAGACTTTTCCAGTGTTGGAATTCAGCATTTGGAGCATCCAGGAGTTGTCTTACTTTTCTGTGGTACCTCCAGTGCAGGAAACATGAAATACATGGCAGTGTACTAAAGGAAATCAGATGTAGCGCTGTGTTCCTGTGGGCAACTTATCCCTAATTTCAAAAATTCAAGAACAGGTAATCGCTTAAAAAATCATAAACATATCCTTCAAACTCCTGGGTGAAAATATGAAGAGCAATTCCTCTTTACTGCACTCACAAAGGGATTTTGAATAAATCATTCTTGCAGAGCAAAAACGGAACATGATCCAAAAAGAGGACAAATAGCATGTGCATACAGTGGGGCAAAAAAGTATTAGTCAGCCACCAATTGTGCAAGTTCTCCCACTTAAAAAGATGAGAGAGGCCCGTCATTGTCATCATAGGTCTACCTCAACTATGAGAGACAAAATGTGAAAACAAATCCAGACAATCACAGTGTCTGATTCGGAAAGAATCTATTTGC
>JANHZU010001045.1:183692-194869 GCA_032468055.1 Acrochordus granulatus
ATCTTGGACACACAGTATATCTATCTTTCTCCACTCCATCATATCAGCCATTTCTCTTCCTTTACCTGTCATAGTGCCAACATTTAAGGTTCCTACTCTTACGTCCACACTTCTACCCTTTATCCTCTCCTGATTTCTCCGGGCACGCTACTCCCTCTCCTTCTCCTCCTTTGTCCAACAGCAACAGACTTTCCAGCGGTACCCTGTTGGTTATCAGTACTGCTGGCAGTTGTTGATAACCTGGGCCTCGAGTGATCCGATATGGAAATCTGTTTGTTTATTTGCATATTAAGTTGTCATAGGTTTTACGCCAGATGCCTTTCCTGATGCAACCCTTCCCTTTTATCCAGGCTTGGGACAGGCACTAGGGCTATGCTGATAAACCAGAAAAGTTCACATCAAACTGAAATACTGCCTGCTATGTATGGAGCACATGCTTGTCCTTAGAGGAGAAACCTGATCTTTGTTACAGTGGGAAATACTGAAATTTCTCTATGCAGTTCACTGATCAGAAAGCAGTGTCTCATCCTGTAATGAGATGTGAAAATAACCTTGGGAGACAGGAGAAAGAGAGAGCTGAGATACCACTTTTCTGAGTGTTGCCCTGGCTGTGGCTCTTCCTCCTGTTTTCCAAAGTTAATCTCACAGCCCATTACATTTCTAGACCTGGATTTCAAATGATTTATCCACTCCTGAAATCAATCACAGGATTTGTAATTAAGGAAGATGCTGATGTGCAGTTAACAACATTTTTTCTGCTGTTTTCCTCTCTCTCATTTCCTATCAGAATTCCTTGGATTCTATGCAGGTACTAATGGTTTCAGATATGCAGAAAATTCTTGTTTCCCTATTTCCTCCAACAAAACTTGGTTGTTTCAGAGGCATTTGGAACAGAGAAATACCATGTTTTATACATATTTTGGAATGTAGTCAGTGGCAGAATTGGAGAAAAATTGAAATACTTTTTAGAAGCAATAATGTATGTTTCTCATTTCCAAACTTGCACAAAGTTGAAACATCTGTATTAGCCCTGCAGAACAAGAGCAAAATTTTGATTGCATAAGGTTGTTCTTTCCATTGAATTTCAGAGGAAGGGAAGAAATGTCAAACAATACAATGTCCAAGAAGTAATGGGAGTATGGAAAAATAGAACCCTTTTACAAATTTGGGAATTTGACACACTTAGCATGCCATTCACTACAGGTAATCCTTGATTTATGACCACAATTGGGACCAGAATTTCCATTGCTAAGCAAGGCAGATGTTAAATGAGTTGCACCTGATTTTATGACTTTTTTGCCATTAAGTGAATCACTATAATTGAATCCAGCTTTTCCTATTGAATTTGCTTGGCAAAGAGCACATGACCTAGGAGGCTGCAACCATCATAAATTCATGCTAGTTGGCAAGCACCCAAGTTTTGATCATGTGACTGTTGAGAAGACTATAGAGAGAAATGAGAACCCTTCAAGTATTTGAAGGACTGACATGTAGAAGGCAAGGCAGATGTCTTCCACAAGACAGGGCAGTTTTAATTTTCTCTCTTTGGAGGCCCTCCACAAGTCTTCTCTTGTTTAGCAAAAGACTTTTTGAACCACTCTAACCTTTTGTTTAGTTGTGATGGTAGCCAGATATCAAAATTCTTCTACTGTAATCTCAAGATTCAAAACCTTGACTCTGCCCTGATCAGCAAACAATTTTGTCTACGCCCTTTTTGGGGAAGTATTTTTTATTCCCCCATTCTTGCAATTTTTTTAAAAAAAAACAAATAGTTTGTTTTACACTCACCCATACCAGGGGACAGGACAAGCTAGGGTATGGTCAGGAAAATTTTTATTTTTTGTTTTCCATATAATGTTGTTAGCTGCTCAGAGTAATGCATTCAGTATGGACAACCATATAAATTGAATAAACAAACAATTATCATGGACATGTCTATATAGTCACTTGGATCAAGTTTTTCTTGAAGAAGACTTTAATCTGTACTATACTTACATTTGGGTGCAGTGGCCAAGTTGTTAAGACACAAGACTTGTTGGCCATAAGGTCTGCAGCTCAGCAGTTCAAGACCCAAGCACCCTTGTGTAACAGGGTGAGCTCCTGTTACTTGCTCCAGCTCCTGCCAACCTTGAAATTAGAAAGCATGTAAAAATGCAAGTAGATAAATAGATACCACCTTTGATGGGAAAAATAACAGCGTTCTGTGCACCTTGGCATATAGTTTATAGCACCTTTGGACAAACGCTAGCTCCCTTGGCTGTGAATTGGAGATGAGCACCATCCCCTAGAGTTGGCCATGACTGGCAGGGGAAACCTTTACCTTTTATTTATGCTTGGCAATTTGATTCAAAAGGACAATAATATGATGGAAGCAAACATTAATTATTCTATCCCATTTTGCTTCCAGTAAGTGAGGATTTTCATTAAAAAAACCTTCTCTTGTATTTACAACAACTTTGTGAGATAGGATAAATTGGAACAAGATCCCTGTTGATTTTGAACATCCTGACTGAACAGGAATTTGAACTCAGTTCACTCGTTCCCATTCAGTACACTAATCAAAACTGACTATAACTTGCTGGTTCTTTATACTGTACATTACTTTTCTTTGTTACCAGGCTTATTTATCTGTCCCAAGCTTCACCTGTGTGATTTCTTCTGTCTGAAGGGAATCTCACTGAAAATTTAGCCAACAAGAAGAATCTGTTGTTCCTTCGAAGTAAAAAAATTGTTTTGTTTTCATTTAATTTATCCTACAGTTGTAGATGGGTTTTTTTCACTAATCCTTAAATTGAGTTCATATACATTTTTCATGCTGTATCCATCAGTTAGCCAGAAATATTTGGCTGGGAGAAAACTTTCTTGCTCTTGTTCTTTGTGGCATACAGAAGGGGAGATAATATGCATGTATTGTTTGATAGAATAGCTAATAACTTAGATGTGATTAACACAGAAGGATTGTGGGGCAGATGTATGATGGCAAAGATAAGCCCTGTGTCTTATATTTTATTCATTGTCATTAATAACGTGTTAAGTCTGTAGTTGGGCTCTTAGGCTTGATAACTATAAAAGCAAAATACCCACCCAACATCTTTTTATTGAAGTTATTTCATTCTTGCAGAAAGAAAAGAAAAGCTTGTTTTTCATCCTGGTCTTTTTGCAGTCACAATTCTTCCTCCTCTATCAGGGTTCTAACATTTCACACTGTTTCCTCTAGTGTTGAGCTGCGATGGCTGATCTTTACACATAAAAATTTATCCCACAGTGCAGCACAAACCTGTCTTTTAAAACTGAGCCATCCGTAGAGGAGTTAATTGCTGAGATACCACCAACACTTTAAAACTGCATCCAGAAACTATCACCAGCACTTGCAGAACAGTATAATTTTGTACACTGTGCAAAGAAGATGCATCATGAAAATCAGTCTTCCAGAGACCTAGGACCCCTGGCTAGGGAATAATAATGTAATCCACCTAAAATAAAAAACCCAGAATCAACAAAGCAGTCAATTAATCAATCAATGCCCCTAGGCAAACTCTAGGCCAACTTCTCCCATCTTGGCAGCTTCTAGACCTGTGATTATAACTTCCATAATTTCTCAGCCAAAACTGAGTAATGTTGAGAGTTCTGACTGAAGCCCACTTAAAATAAGGGGGCACTTTCTGTTAGTGGGTCATAGTGGATTTAGGCTAGCCAGGTTATATTAGGACGTAACTGCAAGATGGACCATCTCCCTTTGTTAAAATATCTTTGTTTCTAAAATCTGCCTTCAGCTGTAACTAATGTTCTTTCTTTGCAATGCAGGCCCGTGTGAAAGAGTTGGAGAACCAGTGTTGCAGCCACACAGAACAATTTAACTTCCTCTCTCAGGAGCTCAATCAATTTCGCATCCAAACTGGGAAAATAGGTCTTCCATCCTCATCTTCCTTCTGTTCCTCCCTGGTAACTTCAGAGGTTGTCTTTGGTACTTGCCAGAGTTCTCCACAGCTTCCAGGTAACAATAATAGAAGATCCCCCTTGCATGTTCCTTTGATGTTCTTGTTGATAACAGAATAATTAAGAAAGAGAAGCACCTAGTTGTCTAAAATCTTTCAACATATTTATCATCCTACATATTTTGTAGGATGTAGGATATATTGTTTGCTTTTCTCACCCTGGTGCCTCCAAATGTTGCATCATGATTCTCAGAATTTACTTATTCATTTATTAAATTTATATGTTGCCCATCTCATTTTAAGAAGCAACTCTGGGTGGCTTACAATTAAAGCCATAAATATAGAAAATATTAAAAACATTAGCTATATTAAATGCAAAGAAGAGTCAGAAAAGGCAAGATCAGTATGGGGGCTGCCTTCTCTCAGTTCATTTACCAACTGCTTCTAGCATTGAATGCCCCTGTCGAGACCCCAAGCTAACTGGCAGAGCCAAGTTTCGATGCCTTTCTGGAAGGCCAACATAGTGGGTATAGACCTCATCTCAGGAGAGGTTTAGAAAGGACGGTCTGGGTAAACTGGAGAGTCTACAAGTTTTCAAAACATTCAGCCTATGTGTCTATATAGTAGATTTAAATCTATGCAGTAAATTTAAGATTTCCTCAGAAACTTCTGAAAGAGGAATAAGCATTCCTTCTGGGGTCTGTGTATGTGTGTTGTGGTGGGGGAGTTGAGAGAGAAAGGTGATTTATTTATTTATTAAAATGAATATGCTGCTGAATTCAAAAAGTTGGCAGCTCACAATAAAAACATTAAAAGCATAAATAAAAACAATTATAAAAATCACCAACATTACCTAGGCAGATTGGGAGAGACACAGCAGAAAAGGCTCTCCTTCTAGACCTCATTGGCTGAAACTCTGGTTGACAGTATGCTCTTTTGTTGGACTGAGTGGGACGGGCTGAGATGGTTCCTCAGATAATCTGGTCCCATGCCATGGAGAGCTTTAAATATGATAACCAATACCTTGAATTAGATCTGAAAGTAGACCAATAGCCAATGCAGCTTGCATACCATAGGTGTTATATACACCATCTTAGGGGTAGCTAAAACTGTCCACACTGCCACTTTCTTCACCAGCTGTAGTTTCTGAATACTCTTCAAGGGTAGCCCCCTGCAGAATACATTATAGTAGTCTAATTTCTTATCAATATGGCATTGCTGGCTTGAAATCCTGGGAGTTATAGTCAAAACCATCTGGTGGGTGCTAAACTGGGGAAGGATGTTTTAATTATTTAGGATGATGTTAATCATAACTAAAGAAGAGGCTGTAGTACATATTGGACTTTGCTATAGGATAAAAAAGTCCTCCATTAAATCCACAACTTCTCCAAGTAGACTCAAGAAAAGATCTTGACTAAAAACTGAAGGACTCTGCTGGTCAATTTAGATGGTACAGAATTAGAAAAACCAATGATCTAGTTATGGCCACCAGCTTTGCCTCACCGACCATCAATATTTTTGCAGTGCCCTGCAAGTGCTCTGAGACTGTCCTGAATCAGTGAATGTTCCCTTCCAAGCAGCCAGAGGGGGAATAATAAAAACTGGCAAACCTGATATCCAACCTCCAATCTGTTCTTTCTTCATCCAGTTTTTTTTTTTGTGACAAGGAACATAGTAGGCAAAAACCCCTGCAAGTACTTTAAGAGTACAGCAAAATTAGTCCTCAGAGCAGTCAGAAAGCAATTAACAAATTAAAAAAATAGGGGTTAGCCATGATGCACCTTGGAAAAATCCAGGACCCAAAAGTTGCTCCTAGTAGCTGTGAATGAAATTCAATAAAGTTGCTTTTCCTGCTTTTGTACCAAAGTAGCACCCGAGGCAATTAATTTCTGAATGAAAAGCTTTGAAAGACCCACAGCATAACAGGGACACACAAGGCTGGCACTGAGTTTATTTAGTAGAAATTTTTGGTTAAAGAAATACTCTCAAGATCAGGTAGTTTTCTTCTATGTGAGGATTGCACAAGAGGTTGCCTCCCCTAAAGGGGACTGTTTCCCTATGAGCAAAGCTTGGTTAAGGCTGTTTTTCCCAACCCAATGGAGACTGACTTTACGGAGACTGACTCGGTAAAGGGACAACCCAGTTTGCTGGCAGAGTGCCTAATGCTGCTTATCTTAGTGCCTGTGATTCCCTTTCCAGCAACCCTCCACCTAGTGGAAGATTATTGGAAGGAAGAAACCCAGAATTGTGACTCATTCAGATATGGAACAGGAAATCTTTGCTTAAGGCATTTAATGCGGTCTCAGGAGGAGTTTTAAATAACTTTATTTGTTTCTTGTTCAATCCTGAAAGTTTTCTCTGTGTTTACCCCAGGATGGTAATACCTTACTGAAGCACTATTTTAAAGGTCATAGATTTGACTTTTGCTTTTCTTGGTTAACATTTTAGCAGCCAGTAAGCCCTTTGATTGTTTATAAAGGATGGTCTGGGTAAACTGGAGAGTCCACAAGTTTTCAAAACATTCAGCCTATGTGTCTATATAGTAGATTTAAATCTATGCAGTAAATTTAAGATTTCCTCAGAAACTTCTAAAAGAGGAATAAGTATTCCTTCTGGGGTCTGTGTATGTGTGTTGTGGGGGAGTTGAGAGAGAAAGGTGGTTTATTTATTTATTAAAATGAATATGCTGCTGAATTCAAAAACTCAGCAGCTCACAATAAAAACATTAAAAGCATAAATAAAAACAATTATAAAAATCAACATTACCTAGGCAGATTGGGAGAGACAGGTATCTGTGGGGGGAAGTGTGACTCGCTTAATTCACCAGCCACCTCCAAGTTGACATACCCCCAATTTGGGCCCCAAGCCAGCTGGCAGAACCAGGTTTTCATGCCCTTCCAGAAGGCTAAGAGGGTGGGAGCTGACCTTACCTCACAGGGCAGGATGTTACACAGGACTGGGACCACAGCAGAAAGGCTCTTCTCCTGGATCTTGTCATCTGAAATTCCTTGACTGACAGGGTCTGCAGCATGCCTCTGCTGCTGGTCCTAGTGGGGCAGGCACTCTCCATAGGGGTGAGACAGTTCCTTAGGTAACCAGGACCCATGTCATGAAGGGCTTTAAAAGTGACAACCAACATCTTGAATTGTACCTGGAAGCAAACTCGTGGCAAGTGCAGCTTGAGGAACAGAGGTGTTATGTGGGCCATTCTAGGGGCCCCAAGAATTGTGGGGCATTCTGCACCAGCTGTAGTTTCCAAATGCTCTTCAACAGTAGCCCTACATTGAGCACATTGCAATAGTCCAAAGGTGGTTCAAATTTAATGTTTCAAAAAGGAAAGGCTGGTGTTCTTATCAGCTTTGTGGCTCTTTTCAGTAATGAACCCTGCAAGTTCTGTAATCTCTATGGCTTTTCTTGTCCTCCCTGCTTTGTGTGATGTAAAATGTTTGCTTTCAGATCCAGAAATTGTCCCTGTATCTCTGTGGAATAGTAGAAAAGTTCAAGATGAAGAGGTGGAAAGATTCTCCCCAATGGCACTTCGGCTCACAGATCCTGTGGTGTCGCCTGTGACCCGAAGTCCTGATACAAGTAGCCCTCCAGTTGCCTCAAAAAAAGCAATCAAGAAGTTGGAAGCCCAGACCAGCTCCTCAAGATCCGAGTCCATGCACAACAGTCCCAAATCCTGCCCCACTCCTGAGGTTAGTAATGAATATGAGAGAAGATTGCCAGCTTTTAATTTCAGAATATTAACCAGTTGAAGCCCTCTTCCAACCTTTCACAATATAAAATGCACCTGAGATCTCTCTGTGCTATTTTGATCATTTGTATGTATATCTATATCCTACAGCCCAATGCATAAGGCCAGAGAAGTGAATAAGAGGAAACCTGGACAGAAATAATTAATAATGACAAGCTGGAACCTTCTGTTTCCTTGTCAGCAGACTAGAGAAAAACATTTCCTCTTCAAGGGATGAATTGACATACAAAATGCCTGTCATTTGGAGATATTTTCCCCCTAGTTTGGTGGTTTGTCTTTTTTGTACTTAGGCTCAAAGAGATAGTGTTTCTCAATTTGTCCACTTTAAGATGAGCAGACTTCAACCCTCAGAATTCTGGGAATTGAATTGCACACATCTTAAAGTAGCCAAGATTGAGTAACACTGGTCTAGACAGATACAGGTAGTCCTCAACTTATAACTAATGGAGCCCAGATTTCCATTGTAAGTCATGACATCATAAGTTGAGGCACTCATGTGACTGACCTGATTTTTTGCAGCGGTCATTAAGTGAATGTCATGGTCATTAAGCATATTATGTAAATATCATAAATCACATCATGTGACTGTGGAACACTACTGCCATCTGTAAAGGTGAGCTGGTTGCCAACTGCCCAAAATGAGATCATGCGACAACAGGGGTATGCCACCGTCAAAATCTGGAACCAGGCTGTAAGTACCTTTGAGGGAGTCTGTCATAACATCAAATGGTCCTTAAGTGAGGACTACTGTAAATCCCTCCTCTTATGCAGGACATGCAAATCCCCAGAGTGCTTGATTGTTCCTCTCCCTCTTCCCCCCGCCATGGCTCATCTATTTAGAGAGAGTACTTGCTTGGAGATGGAAATTCTCCATCCATAGTACAATGAGTTTAATCACTGGATGCTTACCTTGTACCCAAACCAGGAGTGTTCCTTCAGCTAGTAACCATATTAATCATGTGCTTGTTTCTCTAGAAAGGGAAAATAATTCAGGCTGTATTGACAAACAAATAATGAGAAAATGTGACAGAGGATGAATTAATTTAATATGTCTATTTATTGTTTATTCCATCTACACAGGAATATCCTTTCCAACAATAAATAGTATCTTCACCAATAACAATAAATTGTTTTGAACAATAAATTTGGTGTTAAATTAAAATAAATAGCAACAAAAAGAGTAATTAAAAAGCAAATTTAAACATTTACGGCTTAATTAAAATAATGCTTACATTTTTTAAAAAATATATCACCCAACTTAGTACTAAATCCTCATGCAAGCCAAGGAGGTGTTTGAATAAGAATAGTTTTGCTTTCCGGTGGAAAAATAACAGAAATGAAATTAGCATTAGAAAGGGGATAGGGATGTCTCTGGAAATGAGACAGAGAGGTGCATACAATTAGGCTTGTAGCCAGAGGTTACCTGATTTGGTTAGAGGATGGAAGCAGGTAACTTAGATCTTCACATGGTGATTGATATTGATGGAATGGTTCAAAAGAGGTACCTGCCCTACTGTGCCCTTCCTATAACTGGCAAATACTGTTTGCTAAATTTGGCTGTGAATTAGCCTACATTCTGGGTTTGCATGATACATTGAACTACAAAATAACCAAGTGGGTTGAGTTTTTACAACATGCTGAATTATTAAAACAAATAGATTAAGGTTAAAATAAAGTTTGCCTTTAAACTGTTACTTGCTTTAATTACGCATCTTCTGCAAATACAGTCATTTCATAATTTTCTACCTTTCCTTAGGTGGATACAGCCAATGAAATGGAAGAGTTGGACAATGACAGTATTTCATTGGTACCTGAGCAGGAGAGCCATGATCCAGTGAAACTTCAGGTCTTCTTGGCTCGATATAGGTAGGGTTGTATAAAGGAACCAACTATGATGTTAGATGTTAAGAATTCAAATAATCTGTAGCAAATGTTAGATTGTATGATGCAATACATAGACAGGAAAATTATATTATCTCTAGGCCAATGGAGTTGTGTTTGGTGAAGAAATGCAATGAACAATTGCAACTTATACTTGAAAGGAGAAATATAAGGCAAAATAGATGAATTTATGTATCATGATAGAATGTTGATTGAAGATGGGAAAATAGATGGAGAAAATGGAATGCGGTGGGATTAAGAACTGTATGTGATAAAACAAGTGTAGCGTCCAAATAGCTGTTGAATCGCTATGAAATGAATACAGAAATGAACATAGTATGAATTGATGTTGTATACTGAGGTGGCTTAGTCATATCAAGAGAATAAAGAATGAATTGCAAAATATATGAAGAAAAGAAGGGGAAATGGATGAAGTCATGGTTGGATGGAATTGGTGATATCCTCAAAAAGAGAAAGCTGAGAAGTTTACAAGAAAAAAAGCAATGTATGAAAATAATGGAGGCAAGGATGGTTTGCAAAGATAAAAAAGTATAGAGAAATGAGGTGAATAGGTATAGTAAACTAGAGTTAGGTTGGCCTTTCCTTTTGTCTTATCTACTGTCTTCAACCTCTTATTCTTTTCTTATTCTTAATCTGCACTTTGTGTAATGTTTTACCCTTAAAAGTTAAAATTGGGGTGGAGGGTTATGTAGGCATGGTTTTTCTCAAGGTTTTTCTATTAATCCGGTTTACCTCAATGTAGCAATAAATGCTATACAAATCATATTGGTCAATGATTCTGAGGATGCCATCCATTTAGTTCAAAATGGACATCCATTTTGGACATCCATTTAGTTTACTTTCTATTGATACCTGGGGCATTTGATTTGCAGTTATTGCAGACTTCAACTTGGATTACAGAAATATGTAGGAGATTAATGGATAAGATTTATTCTTATAAGGAGAAGTTTAAACTGGCTGCTTTTTTTGCTCTTCACTTACATCTTTTTTACTTTGTTTTGAGCAAGAGCATTGTGGGCACTCTGTGAATAATAAACAGGGATAATAAACCAGAGATTGCTGCAGATCTGCTGTTCTCTAAATCACAAGATATTTAAAGGAATTTGGTTTAGGTATTAATCTGGCAGTCATAAGGTGGCCAAATTCTTGAAATTCTGAATTACCTGATCTTTTTTTTAAACTAGCCAGTGCATTTAGAATTCTCTTTTTGTCCCTATTTTCATTTTCACATTTTATGAAAAACTCCTCCATGCTGATTGTTGTAATTTTCAGTTTTTTCACTTAGTGTTCTTTTCTCCTCTTTTGTAGCATCAACATTCTCATCAGTGAGATAGCACAAAAAAGCAGTCTAAATTCCTAACATATAACCTTTTTTATCAGTGTACAAACATAAATACTTGCATCATCAAATCCTGCATAAAGATAATCTTAGGTAGCCATATATATAATTCCACCAAGTTTGCTTTTATTAATTGGCTGCAGCATTTTTAGTATACAGCTATAACCAAGTACCCCCCAGTGAGGCACCACCTTGCTGTGGTTGGGGGGCTTGTGTGCTCTAATGAAGATGAGAGCTCTGCCAG
>JANHZU010001049.1:7512-20872 GCA_032468055.1 Acrochordus granulatus
TATGAAACTCAAGTCAGGAAGTTCTGACACAATACATTAAGACTGGGCAGTTTGGTTCAGAAAATAAAGACAGAAAATGCATTACTATCGAGATAGTGTCCTGCAGCAATCAAATAATATGTCTGTCACATATTTCCATAGATAATCCTGTGTTCTCTTTCTCTTCTCAGCAAATTATATTCAACTGTACAGAGAAGATAAAAAATTGTGGGCAAGTCCACATGTTGAAAAAATGAATCACAGCAAATATTACAGGAGAATAAAACAATGTGTTGTTAGAGCTCTAGATGGCTTGAGTCCAGAATAACAATTCTGGAAAACAAAAAGAACAATTGCTTCCTATACAAGCTTGCCTGCTTTTTAAGATCTATTTGGGAGATTCTTCTGTAGTTGAGCCAACTCTGAAAAACATTAACTGGGACAAGGCTGATACCACTGCATATCTACTCTGATCATTCTTATGTCTTCTGACCATGACATACCCTATTAATCATGTTTTCTGCTTTGTCATCATCCATTGGCCATTGCTGAGTCAGCTTAAAATGGTCTTTAGTTGTAATTTGAAATAAACGTTTCCCTCTTCTTCTGATACAATTTTGGTTATGGACATGATCTCATACATTTTACTGATGATTTGGTTAAATCTTGCCAGGTCTTACAGTGGCTTCTTATGTCCACTTGGTGAATCTTTTGAATGAGTGCTAGACTATGGTTGTACTTAAAAAAGAGGATTTGTGTACTTGGGAGAAAATACTAGGACAATGCTGCCTAAAGGACCAACTTAAACCTGAATAGAGGGTTGCATTGCCAATTGTGCTGTATTAGTTCTATCACTGAACTAATGAAAACTATACATTTTCATTGCTTCAGCCAGCAAAGACTTCTGCAAGCCTTTACCCCATCCTATGTAGGAAAAAATGAACATTTTCTCCCTTCTAATGGAACAAAAAAGAAGTACTAACTACTAGGAAGCTGTCATGACCAGTTTCATCCTTTTTTGAGACTCATTAAAATATATATTATCATGTCTTATTCTATGATGTTCACATGAACTATTGTGCTTTACCTAACCCGATACAGGCATATGCTTTAAAGGCTATCCAGGTCTTAATGCTCAGAGGTATTGTAGAAAGAGATACATAGAATGGAATGAACAATCCACCTTCCCTTAAGCACTCATAAAGATATTACATTATGCAATGTTTTGCATATGAGGCTTCATAGTACATGACATCCACCGTGACCCTTGGAGAGAGGAGAAAATTCCACCTTTTTAAGGAGAGCTTCTAAAGCTAATTCTCTGGGCATAGTTATCTAAAGTGTAATTATCCCTGAATTAAATTCCTCTATATGAAATAATTTATGTAGCCCTACTTTTCATGAGGCATCAAACTGTACAGATTCTTCTCTTATAACAGTTTACATCCTATGATGACATATTTAATATTCTTAAATAGCAACATCTGCCTATTCTAAGTTCTTGGGATGGATCTGAAAGGTGGACAAAAATTCTAAATCCAGTCTAAACTTCTGGTTGACTGTGCTATATATTATATATCCCAGCCTATAAATTCCTCTTCTCTTCAGTTTTCTATTCCCTCCATTGACTTTCTAAGCAAATGCAGCAGCTAGTTACTAACTTGTTGTTTTAAGATGGAAGTGCTGGCTGGGTTCTTCTATTTCTGGGTCCCAAAGTGGCTGCCTTGCCTGCCTTTTTCATATTTATATTACAGTACTGTGCAATAATTTGCATTAATGAAACCAAATAATGAAGAATAATTGTGCAGAAGGATTCTTTGTATCTCATATTGGGCCATGTCACAAATGAGAAAATTCTACAAAGAAGTTATTCCTGAAGACTCTCTGAGATAGTGACAGAACAAATGTACTTTGTTGGACACATGCTCCATATGAATGAGCAACACCCAGCAAAGACCGCGATCAATTAGGTACCACCAGATCATCAGAATAAAAGAGGAAGTCCAAAGAAAACCTGGCACCAAACATTTCAGGAAGATCTGAAAAAAGATCATACTTGAATGGAAGGATGTAGAGACTGTAGCTATGGATCAAGAACTGTGCAAAACACTTGTAGCCCAATGTGCTTGGCACAGGATGTGATGATGTATAGATAGTTGTGTTGTTAATTGTTGCATGCTATGTTTCCGCTTTCCTAACCTGGTGCTCTCCAGATATTCTGGGACTACAGATTTCCACTGTTCTCACTAATGTACATTAGTCATATTGGCTACAAATTCTGGCAACTTGCAGTCCTAATATGGCTGAACTTGCAAAGCTGATTACACATGATAAGAGAAATGAATCACCATATTGCCATTAAACTGTGGTTATATTATACTAAACCCCCCAGCAAAATTGATAAAAGTATCTAATCCTGTACCTGGTTTCCTGACAGCATTCAACAGCTTCTCATTACCAGCATGAGTCCTGGTCACCTTTTGCTGAAAGACTGTAACAAAAAAGCAAATTAAGAAGCTACTTGTAGCAGCATGAAAACAAGAAAGCTGATTATCCATCACAATTCCAGTGCTTCATAGAACATCTAAAACTTTTAAAACACAGTGTAAAAAGAAAGCCCACTCACAGAGCAGATTAGTTTATTTTTGGAATGCTACAAGTTTCTGTTCTCTTTTGCTGTGAAATGGCTGTTCTGTGTTCTGATAGATGGTGATACTCCCAACTCCAAAAAGCTTTCCTTAGGGTGGCTTATTGGCTCAAAAGTGTTTGAACATTTTTTGTACTGGTTTAGTTTTATTATTGCCATATTTATTCACTGGAAGAAAAGGAATACAATAGAAGGCTGGATGGAAGTTTAAATACAACCCTGGGAAGCTTCCTTAAGACAGACTTTATGGCTCTGAATTTTTAACAGAATTTGATATAAACCCAATTTGCTGATCATACGAATGCATGAAAACTGAGGGGTGACAAGAATTTGACTCTTTTTTTTCAGTGCAGACCCCCAACATTTAAATGATAAGGTTGACTTTTTGCAGAATGGAATGCATGTGGATTAGAAGTTAGGATGGACACTTAGTGGAGACTATCTTAGATCCAGCCTGGTGCCCTATAGGGAATTCTGCATTATAGATGTAAAAACTTTGCAACAGTACCATGGATGTGTGAGCATTGAGTATCTCAGATTGATCCAATTCCATTTTGCATAATGGCATTAAGAGCTGTATCAGATAATTTAGTCAATCATTTTTAAGCGTGGTCTCCAAGAAATCGCCAGAAAAAATTAATTGAATTTGGGACAGAGATAAATTCTTGGTTGCCGTAGCAGACATGAACATTTGAGCTACAAATACCTTGGTTTTAAGACTATAATATTTTTACACAATGACTTGGGCATCAGTTCTATTTCTATTGACTACATCAAGTCCGTTTCTGAATAAGAGAATATGCATGTGCCTTTGAAATGCAATTTACATGCCTATTGAAAAATGGACTGAAACAGATTGAAACAATCACCCACATGAACTTCAGTTAGCAAATTTTTCATGCTATCAGCTGTGACAGAGAAGCCAATGAGTCATCAAGAAAAGACACTGAAGCATCTCCCTCAGGGCTGAAACAGTTCTGAAAGCCATAGCTAATCTGGAAGCAAAACTGCACCTGTCTATGGTTAAATGATACTAACTTTAGCTTCCAAGGATGATAAGCCTGAGTCAATAAGCAGCAACCTTTTGCTATGCATAAGGAAATTAAATACTTTCTCAAATGTTTCCCTGACACTGTGGAATTAGAGCCATATTGAAATGATCTGATGAACAACAGAACAAAAACACCTTTAAAAAATGGAAAGGGGATAGACTGATAATGCACTCTAATGAATGCAGAGCTGATTGGACCTTGATGAGATATTGCTATATTATACAATATTTACCCTAGTAGATTATATATGATGACAGAAAGGAGAATGTCTACTGGAGGGAGAGTTATGGGTTGTTCAATACCGTGGATTGAAATAACTTTGGAAAAACCAAAATGGGTGCTTGTGCATGAGGTGTCTGCATATATTCCACTTCCTAAACTAAAGCATTTAGTCTTTAAATCTTTGGTGTACTATACAAGTCAAGTACGAGAAGCAAGTCAAAAGATTGTCATTTTTGCTTTCTTTAACCCACAGATGAACACTTGCCTCTTTTGCCAAAGAGAAAATGCTTATGCTCTAAGCAAACTTACTTTCTCCAAAGAATTTTATATTTTTAAGTGAATTGGGAATATAAGCTTATGGGAAATGGGATAAATGGGCATAATTATTCTCAAAAGTACATGAAAGTTAGCATAATTCAACTTTCATGTTTCCTCTGTTTTAGCGATTTTTCCAATCGAACTGACTCAGAGCTTGGATCGCTAGTAAAGTCCGCTTTGCATTCGTTCTTATATGTATTATTTTGATTTATTAGTGGATTTCTTTAGCATAGGATCTAGAAACACCTCATGGATACTTGAGTTTTGTAATCCAAAGATTGTTTCTACTATTCCTTATTGTAAACAGCACAATGTAGAGGCCTGAATTTCTCTTCTTCCATTTAAAATAGGGATAGAAAAGCTGATACAATCCAGATATTTTGAATTAAAATTCAGTCAGTTTAGCATGAATTAACAGGAACGTTGTTAAACATGTTCAAAACATGTGGAGGGAAGTAGTTTGTCTTCTTGTGGTATAAGTTTTGCTAGGTGTGGAATCTTCCTTATACCATGGAGCTGGATTTCATTTCTGTATTCGGTAATACTTTAGGCAGGTTTCCTGCATACTCATATGGCTTCTATTTTGTCTGTGTTGTGTTTGTGAAGTGCTTCTATAAGCAAATTGCTGAATGTGGGCTTACACGTTTGTAAATTCAAGATATATTACTGTGCTTGATAGATAGAAATAATAGGCAGATGTTTATTTCCAGCAAAAGTTCATCAAGAAGTTTTTTGAAGACTGAATGCCAGCAAGGGTTACCTTGAGCTATGTAAGAAGTGCTCTCCTCTTTCACAGCAGTAGACAAAGGACGTGGTGCAGGTGCTGGTGGCCTATTTATAATAAAGGATCTGCCATCTTTTCTTCGCTCTTTAAGTTCATTATCAATAATTGTATCATACACACCATCATTTACCAAAGCAGAAGTGTATGGATCTTCCTCATCTGTTTCATCAGAATGATCACTTATCTTTTGTTCTCCTTTCTCCTTATTTTCCATTTGGCTTTCAATTCTTTTCCATGCTAAAACAAATAGAATGGCACTAGTGTTATTTAAACACAATCCTGAATGAAAACTTTGACATACCTCGGTTAATATGGACCTTTGTAAATTACAGGTAGCAACTATCTTGTTTAGCGACAGTTTGCAGTTATGACCATAATGAAAAAGTAACTTTATAACCAATTCTCACATTTATGACCTTCACAGGTCTGTAAAGCAAAAGAAAGCCACATTAATTCCATCTTTGGAGGTTCCTCAGGCTCATAGCCAAGGCTTGTTAGGGATGGCTTTCTGTAGTTTCAGTAGGCAGAAGAAAAGGCTGAAATTCCTTTTTTATTCATACTCTGCTAATTTTGATTGACCTCTAAACTCCTCTAGTGAGACTCGTAGCACTATTTCCATTTTTTCTGAAAGAACAAAGAGGAAATCAATTAATATTTTAGCTACTTTGCAGAATCTTCTGTAAATTGCTCTCTAAAAAGGAGAAAGATGACTAATTACAGTTCCTTCCCCAAAGATGAAATTACCCTGATACTTCATGGAAGCACTGCATAATTAAACTGATTTATTCAGAAGGAATTCAGAGGGATTTGCTTTCATCTTTGGAATGTAACTGCTTCAGGTTGATGCATGAAACCGGGGATTTATTCAGGCATAATGCAGGCATGTGCAAATCTGGTATTCTAACAAGAAATGCCAGATTCTTTCCAATTGCCCTTTAATTTCATCTTCCATTGGTGTAGGCAAATTTACAGAAATAATCAAGGTTCTTTTAGGTCTCTGAGATGCCTGAAGGCACAACATTTATTGGCATGTGTTCTTCCCCATCTCTCCTCTTTTTTATTCTTCCTCTCTATATATATTTTTCTCCATTGCCTTTCCTCTATATGAGTACATTTACCATTTTATTGTTCTTGCTAAAATAGCTCTGAGCATTAATTACATTTAAACTGATTAGTTTCCTCTGCTTTGAATGAAAAATATTAATCAATCTGATAATTTATATTGAATTATAGTTCATATGAAATCCTTTGTCTGCCTCTCTCCACCTTTGAAAAGGACCCAGGGACTAGTGAGATTTTGAAAGTATCACTAGTCCCATAAAGGGATAGCTTGGATGCTAGATCCAGAAGCATTCTTGTTTATCTTGTACTTTCTTTATTTCTCAGAATATAAAAGAGACCTATTTCTGCTGTAGTGGTTTGAGAATTTTTTTATGAGAAAGCTGGAGGATTATAAAATATATTTCACTCCTTTTATTTCCAAATTCTTTGGTTTTCCTTTAGATGAACATGTTTCTCACAATGATTTTGGTGCCATGATTTGTCTCAGGAGGTTGTTGAGCTTGGGCAATCTGCCACATGTGGCACATGCCTGCCAGATTTGCAGGCTCATAATTCCTATCTTCATCCTACTTCCTGTCTCTATAAAGCATGTGTGTGTGTGGATCTTTTACTACCACAATTTCTACACAATGAAATTAATGCGCTTAATTGTTGATTGTGAAAGAATCCTGGGAACTGTAGTTTGAGAAGAAAGTTTCCCTCTTAAGCATGATGAACAATGGGAGACAAAACATTTTATATTTCAGGTGACATGCTTCCAATACAAAACATGAAAAGACAGTCTCTGAATATAATATGCAGCTTGCATAAGAAAATGTTTGGGCAACTGACAGTAAGATGAAGCATGCAAAGTATTACATGCACAGGCCAACTTTGGACCTCTTTAACTATTGCTTCAGGGACATTGAGGGAGGCATATCATTTCTGATCAAATTCAAATTGGTCCACTCTGGGGACCTTGAAAGTGTCCTGGACCCTTGCTAGATTTTACTGTAAGAGATTAACCTCTGTAGGATTTCTTACTGTAAACCCATGATCTTTCCCCATTGTGTTTGGTACAGGAGCTACCAAGGGACTGCTAAAGGCCACTAAAGAAAGTACAGAGCAGTCCCAATACTGAATAAACCTTCAACTTCAAAACTAGATCACACCTATAATAACATACTAGGAAATTATAATCTTATATGCCAGTTTTTTTTCTGTTTTGAACATTTCCATATTTACATGTTAGTTTATCCTGCAAAGTAAACTCATTTTCTATTCATTGCTGGGTTTAAATTGTTCTGATATTTATAGTGAATGTTTAGTCACCACAGAATACTGTATGGGAAAAATAGAGAATCCAGAAAGTCTGTTAAACTTCCCTGAATGGAGTTCCTAGTTTCTTTCTTTCTCCCATAGGCTGAACTAGATATTTAATACATATATACACCTTTATTACCCATACTTACTCTTTTTATATCAATTATCGTTTAGCTAATTAGAATGATGCGGTCTCTTACAATGCTATCAAATTCTATTTAGCAGCCAGCAAGATTTGTTCCAAGTTTAGTAATAACAATAACTGTTAACTCTTCCATTTATGTATTTCTAGTTATATTTTATGATGGTCTCTTCACTGAATCTTTAGTGCTAATAATCTCAATGTTCAAAGTGACTTACCTGAAGAAAAAAATTTCACTTGTGCTGGCCAAGTCCAATTTATTCTTCTCTATTTCATTTTCTTTTATATATCTTATTTTACTTTTTAAACTTCATTCATTTCTATGTTTTATATTATTTAAGATAGGTCAATGACCTAAATAAAATATTAGTACAACTATTACTTAATAAGGTTACAGTGAAAAGAAAACATAGTGTTTGCTTAACTAATCTGATAAATGAAACACTCAGAGCATCATTATCAATATATAATAGTTAAAAGTTCCAAATAGATTGTTTTGGTCCATTTGACTAAATGGAACAACTAACCTGGGTCAAAGTCAGATCAACAGACCTTCCTGGAATTTTCAACCTTCCTCAGAGGTAGGAAGGTAAACAAATTTATGTGAAATGTTCTGCCCTAAAGATATATTCAGGGCCTGAGTCAGCTTCTGCTGCCTCTTTCAGACTATCTAATCTCTCTAATATTGCTTTTAGAAGGACATGAGAGACAATGTCAGTTATTGCCTTTGAAAACAATAAGTTTGGTTGTTCTCAACACTTATGCAGTTCCCAGCAACTGGGATATAAACTATATATTGTGTATCATTGCAATTTTTATGTATACATGAATTAATTCCTATAAATATAATGGCTGAATATTACTTAAGGCAATGCTATAAGGATTATATAGGATGTATCAGTAAGTGTAATGGTGGTACTGAATCCAAACTCCAGAACAAAAAAGCAAAATTGATAGCAATAATTAGGATGCAACCATGGAATGCTCTCCTGGCCTGCTAATTAATTTCCTGGATCAGATACTATGGAGCAGAGAATGAGGGAATACATATGATTTTGATTTGTTGTAGCAGGACTCTTGAATATTGTTGTGATCCTGCTATAAATGTTTTGTATTATTCTATTAGTCTATACCTGAGTATAAGTAGAAAAGTTCATTGCGTTTTCTGGCAAGAGTTTGGTTTCGGGGTGGCAAAGGTGGTCCCTCTGAATAGCTGATGTTTTCACTCTTTGCTTCTGGGGTATTCCTAAGTATATTACCATACAAGCTGCAACAGTTATTTCTCAAGTGATATGTATTTTCTTCTAATTTATTTTCTTCACTTTCTATCATTCTTTCCTCAATATCTTCTTTCAGTTCTGCCTCAGCATTCATCCTTTTATTCTTCTGGATTTTCAAATAGTCTCCAGGTGGTTCTTCTATGCTTGGTCTGCCTGTCATTGTTGGGAGGATACATTATTCTTTCATTTAAAATCTAGAAGCATTTTACATCTTCTTATATATTTCTACAGAGAAACAGCTACAATGCTAATTAAACTTTCATGAATGAATATAGTATAGTGGAAAGCTGTCACATCTATAATTCCAGTGAAGGAACATCTAAAATATTTATCAATGATAGAAAAGTCTCTCATTAATTTGTATCACCTCTAAACAACATTATCACAAACCTGTGATGTTAAATGACTATGGAAATGTGACATATTATTGTACCTCTTCCCTATTCCTGTCCAATTTTGAATGCACTGTAGCATATGCGTGCGTATGGTGAGGTATATCTTATGCAGTTGAGCTTGCTTATTTTTAACAGACTAGCTTGCCAACCTATCAGCTTACTGTCTTTAACATAGATGAATATTGCCATTGGGAGAAAAGTGTGAATTATTGCAAACTCTATTTTATGAACTGTATCACTGATTACACAAATGCAAGAAGAAAAGCATAAACTAAGCATCAGGAGATATGGTGTCTTCCATACTCTTGGGATGGCTTAGGCATTGTCCCAAAATTTAAAACATTTAAAACTAATACTGTGGAAAAATGGCTACCATATATATTTTAACTGATTCTATCCATGGGCAAATAATACATCTAAATGTTACTGATGTAAGACTCCTTGAGATACTTTAGAAGAATTAAATATTTAAAGAGAATAATAAATTAATAGTGGAATGCTCCATTATAGAAACTTACCAAGTTCATTAGAATGACAATCTGAGCTCATCATAATCACATAGATGTCGTCCTCAGCTTTTATTGTGTTCTTCTCATCACTTACATTTTTCTTTTCATTTATCTGTATGGGAGATAAAAAAGTCAAGCAGCATTTGATGGTATCAGATAACACCACAAGCAGCTAGAGCTCTTATAGGAGAATACAATGCTAGAAGCCACCTCCAACTGTTGATTCTTCTCTTCCAGCATCTAACATGATCATAGATCACTTTAATCCACACAATCCCTTCTTTAAAATAGAGAGGTGGAAGAATTTTATCAGCTGTTTAGTAATGCTCCAGGCCATGATTTAAGAACATCTGTTCTGAATACCATTACATAGGGTTTAACATTAGCTCACTGGTTTCTTGAACAATATTGGTAGTTATTACTAATTAGGAAATGAGAGGAATCTCCTCAGTTTTATAGACTATTTTTCTTCTTTTTTAAGCTGGCATATGGCAGTTTTTTTATCAATTTGCAGCCAGGATGTTTTTGCTATCTATTGTAAACCTCAGGGATACCTGGTATTTATTTATTTATTTTAGTGCCTTTGAGTCAGTCTTTTGGACTGCCATAAAAATTATTTCATGTGCTTCTGATGGTTACATTTGATCTCCTGCTGATATATTCTTCTATTATTGCCTTTACCAATTTGATTTATACATGCAACATTTCTTTTGCTAGCTGCCTTGACCATTTATTTCAAATCGAAAAGAAGCATGGTGTTCAAAATAAAAGTCTAAACTTTCCTTTTCTGTCCATAGAAATTTATTTTTGTTTATTTATTAAATTTATATGCCGCCGAAATCCGAAGACTCTCGGCAGCTAACAACAGTAAAAAACCAATATATTAAAACAATTAAAATACAAATAAAAAAACCCATTAAAACAAAATAAAAAACAATAAAATAAAATTCACAATGTATTGGATATATATTAGGCTGTATCTAGACTCAATATGAGAGGTGTGATGGTGCAAGCGGTTAAGAGCTTGGTTTGTCGGCTGAAAGGTTGGCAGCTGGAGTTCAAGACCCAGCATTGCTGTGCAGCAGGGTGAGCTCTTGTTGTTCTGCTTCAGCTCCTGCCAACCTAGCATTTAATAGGTATCCCTACTCTGGGCGGGAAAAGTAATAGTGTCCTTGGGCATTTAGTCATGCCAGCCACATGACCAGGATCCTTGGACAAACGTTGGCTCTTTGGCTTGGAAACGGAGATGAGCACTGCACCCTAGAGTTGGTCACAACTGGTAGGATAACCTTTACCTTTAGGCTCAATATGCTAAATGTGAGGCCCTGGGGAAATAAAATTATTTAGTCTGTATTTTCATTTCCCATAATTTTATTCCAAATTCATGATTGGCAACAAAAATGAAACAATGGCAAAACACTCTGTTTAATTCTCTGTCTTTCCTCTTCTATGAATCATGAAGCTCAGATACTAATCTAAAGAGGATGGTATCAGGACATTTGCCAAAATTGCTCTATCTTGGATTGTATTTCAAGTGAGAGAAAAATAATTCTAGGAATGGTTGATAGTTTCCTACCTCAGAAGCTCAGAAGTTTTTCAATGTCTCTTCAAGCCCATGATCTTCCCCATCTCCAAGCAACTTCCTTCAACCTTACCAAGGAAAAATAGGCCTTTTTTCTCCCCAGGGGAGTAGAACTTATAAGTCTTCAGATTTCTGGCCAACAGAGGTGTTACATAGGCAACTGAATCACCCAAAATTGTTAATAAGAATTTGAAGATTGGCTTTTTTTTAAAAAAATATTCTTTTAAAGAACTATTGCAAACTCAGTTTAGCTCTCTCTTATTTTTTAATGTCACTTCATGAGTCCAATTCATGCTCCTATTGCCACATGCTTGAAATGAGGTATAGGTTTTCATCATATGCAGCCATCTGTTTTACTGCACAAGATTTCAAATAACTGCAGATGCTTTTGCACAATTGCTTTCAGAAATAATAAAAAGAAATACAACTTGATATTAGCAAAATGAATTTAAAGCTATATAAAAATGCTAATATTGGGGGTGTGATTTTCAAATTAAATTAGAGAAAGGGCAACAAACTTATTTAATCTGTATCTGAGGTACATTTTTCCAATATTTGTACTTATTGTATAACATGAACATAGAAACAGGAATTTCTTCTTGGAAAAAGCTTGCACCAAGTAATGAGATTATTTTTGAAAAAATCATTTGGTATTTTTGTGGTATTTTTATTACAGTTCTATATTTTTCACAAACTTGCAGTATTTGTTTATACAAATAAGTATTATATTACACTTAGGGGGCTATATAATCATTGCAAAATATTCAATACTTGATTGACAACCTAGCAGCAGTTCAGGAGTTGTAAGATGTTCCTATGTGACTTTTTGTTTGGCAGAAGCATAGCTATAACTTCAGTTTTTATTCTTTGAAATGTCTCTTCTAAGTAAATTTATTTAAACAAAAACAAATATCAAACTGCTTTTGAAGTAACCCATGTAGCAAAGAGAAAGCTTTTTTCTCAAATAGAGATTTAGTCTCAAATTGGAAAGACTGAAAACTAATTTATCTACTGAAGAGGCAAATGCAGCATGTAGGTGTCTCATTTTCAGACTGTTTCTTTGGTTTCTGGGATAGTAGTATGATTTCCAAATGGTNNNGGTTAAAACTCAAGATCATTTACTGAAATGAAAGGCAAAAAGATTATGAACTGATAGAAGGAAGTACTTTATGCATTACATACTTTAACTGTGGAAGTTAGTATTGTGAGATGTGGTGGTGAATTTGAATGATTTTAAAAATGGGATGGACAAATTTATGAAAGATTGGGCTGCTAATGACTGTAGTTTTAATCGATATTTACTGCCTCTGGAATCATAATCAGTCCACTTTCAACATCAGTGCTAGGGAGCAAAAGTGAAAGAAGGAAATCACAGTTTTGTTAATGTTTATGAACATAAAGTGGCCACGGTAGAATAATGGACAAAATGGGCCATTGATTTGTTCTTAGATTTAGACATTTTTGCTATTGGTGCTTCTTCAATATAATTGGGTCACTCACATATAAAAATGTCATGATGGCTGATTCATCTAACTAAGCCTTCTGCATCATCTATCAAGAAATGCAGCCCACAGAATTTCTACGCAATATCAATATTAGGAATTGAAACTAGACAATCTGAGAAATGCAGTATCAATACAACAGATACAGGCAACAATTAGTGGAATATAGATCTAGTCCCACAGTCGATTTCCCACAACGATCAGTCAAATATCTTCAGAAATGGCCCTATTCCATTGTTGCTTTTTCTTTTGCTTGGAACTCAAACTTTCCATATAGGAAACATATTAGTAAACTATTGATAGAATTAATGTCTATGAATGTGTTTAATCCTATTCAGCCATTCAAGTAAGCATATGCTTTTGTTTTTCAGTCGCGCAGTTGTGTCCGACTCTTCGCGACCCCACGGACTGCATTACGCCATGCAGTATTGCATTGCCTCCCGGAGTCTTCCCAAGCCCACACCCATCACACTGACTATGGTATCTATCCATCTTATCCTCTGCCTTCCCCTTCTCCTCTTTCCTTCAATCCTTCCCAGCATCACAATCTTTTCTAATGAGTCCTCCCTGCGTCAAGAAGCAAC
>JANHZU010001049.1:42064-58180 GCA_032468055.1 Acrochordus granulatus
CCTTTCATTTTGAAAGAACCAAACTCAAGATCGGAAAGAGGATGCAGAATCAGAAATAACCAGAATCAAAACAGACTCAGGTTAATGGTTGACAGTAAAAATTTGGCAAACTCTGAAATGCCTGAGTAATATTTATATCTATCAAATATAGGCTATAAAGTGGATCATGACAGAATGCTCTAAGATTTCAGTGTAATATAACAGAACCATAAATAAAATAAAATAAAAACTTATTTGGTATCTTATTAAAATCATATAATTAAACACATAGCAGATGGCTCAGCATATTTAAAAGGAAAATTAACTGATGCTAAGGAAGGAACGAAATAAATACATGTTGGATCCTGAGCCTGGAAAGAGAGGTACCACCAGAGAAAAGGCCCTGCCTCTGTTAATTTATCTTTCCAATTGAAAGTTGGCTCATTTGGCAATAGATTTTATGAATATACAGTTTTTTTTAATGCAAGAGGTTTCCCTGGTTTCCCAATCTTGTTTTTTTCTTCATTCAGTTACTGTCTGCTAAATCAGGTCTAGGATTTAATCCAGCATTTTGTGGATTAAAGCATTCTCCTAGTGTTTGTAGGAAGGAGAAAAATACATACTTTTCTTCCACCATTCTTCCTTTACAACTTGTATTTGGAAGCATGCTGCTCCCAGTCCAGAAGTAACATGGAATTTCCAGTCAAATTGCACATGATAAACCTGTCCCATTCTTTTACCCATTCTTTTTTAAACCTTACAGTCCCAGTATTTATTGAACTAGGGAAATACTGCATCATTGTCAGCCCTATCAGGAAGCCTAATTGTGTAGCAAAAGTTAGAGATGAATTTCTATTATCCTCAGCTTAAAACACATGTTATGATTGTCCATTGCTGATATGAGTTGTGGAAATATTGCCCACTATTTAAATTGACCTGCCTATAAAAATCAGTGTTAAAGTAATAAGACTTGCACCTTTTCTTTCTCAAGAAATCATTGCTTCCCTCTCTTTTGACCTTTAATGTTCTTATTCTTTTCCAATAAACAATTTCACTGGCAGCTTTGAAAAACATAGATGATTGTTTATTGCCCATATACCGATCAGGGAACATTTGGGAAAGTCCTGGATTACATTCTAATTACTTTTTTTGTAATTAGAACAGATCTAATTGTAGAGTCACTACAACTCTAATGAATCACCATAAGGTCATGCTGGACTGACACTAAACAGAGGTGCAGAACAGCCAATAAGAAACAGTATGATTAAACGAAACAGAAGTTGGAAGAAGGAATACAACGCAAATAAGACTCCTTTGACTGAGGTTGCTTTTGCCTGTCTGTCTGCAAAGTAGTCTAGAAATGTACAGTATAAAGACACAGAAAAACATGGAGGGAGGACAAAAATCTCTGCTCAGTTCATGTGCAATCACACTGGGAAAGTTAATATTACTTTCTTCTGTTCTGAAAAAATAGTGCTATTTGTATTATCTGTTGTTGCTAGGAATTGATTCACCTTCATGCTTCCCTGTCAGGAAGATGCCAGTGTAACAATAGTAAGCATTGCCTCATCTTCTTGCCATTACCTGAATATCATCATGATGGCTTAAAATCAGAAGTCTTGTAGCATCTTTTCTGACTTATAATAAAAATTATTATAATATAATAATGGTTATAAAATGATATAATAAGGGTTTATAATACATTACTCTTATTACTCATTATAGTGAGGGTTTCGATGTATTTCTTGAGTGAGGAAGTTGGAAGATGGAAAGGCAGATATTCTTCTGAGCTCAGGACAAGAGTTCCACTTAAACATGCTACAGAACATTTCGCATATAAAATGTTTTAGTGAAACAAAACTCAAAATGAATCATCATCCATGTGATGAATGAGAAATCTTTGCATCCTTCTTTTAATTCCAATTATCATTAGGGTAAATATGGAAATATGTGTGATTTATTTTTAAAGAGCAGATAGGCAGTATGAAAAAAGTGTTTTTGGTCCTGCTTAACTGATACTTCCTTTATTTACTATGGAGTGCTATTGAAGACCAGTAATTGTTCCCATTATTTTCTACAGTATGCCGCTCAAAATATAATGGAACTCATTTCAGTTGTCCTCATACAGAACTCTAGAATATAAGATTTTTGAAATGGTAGTCTAAGCTATAGAGAAAACTAATAATAGAGGATGAACTGAGAAGATGGTAAACCTTGCTGAAATGGCAACTTGACTTGCCTGATTAAGGAAGGAACAACAATTACTGGAAATTGTTTATGGACTTTATATTGAAAGTGGGCCAAAATGTATTGGTGATTTCAGGATTTAGGGATTTCAGGGATGTGTATGGGAAGAAGGGAACCATGGTATGCAATTTGAGAAGGTGAAAGTGAGATAATCATTCTAGTAACTGTTGCAAAGAAGATCAGAAGTTGCTTGTTTAGATATCTTTCTTTTTCTTTTTCCTTGTCTCTGTTTTTCACATTTTCTTTTATCTTTTTGTATCTTTTTCTAAATTAATGTAGTTTTTAAATTTTGTGTATTTTTTATCCAATAAATACAAATACTAAGAAATACCCAAAATTATTTTCTCAACTGAGAAAGTTTTAACTTTAGAATATTATGGAAATCCTGAAGAAAGTTATTTTGATGATCTTGAAGCATTCATCAGCCAAGTATTCTGCCAGCCGTACATTCTGGAATGCCAGTGTTTTCCAAAATGTAATTTTTTTCTATCCTAAGAAGATCTTCCTTTGAAATAAGAAATAATGCCTTTATGCCCTCAAAAACAAGTACGCTAGTAATGTTTTCTGGATAGGAAGGAATCAAGAAACATTGAAGGAGTAAGCAGCAGTGTGAACAAGACTGTCACTAGATCATAAAAATAGAAGTTGTGATAAAACTAATGGAGGTGTTTCTCTCCATGCTTCAGCTCTGAGTAAAAAAAGTTTTTAAAAGAGATATTTGGCTTAAATGATCTTCAAGATTGAAGAGTATGTTGACCTACATTGTTATGGACTAGAATACACAAAATGTACTTAGACATAAAATCCCATTGTAAGCAAGCAAGCAAGCAAGCAAATCACTTTTGACAAAGTGGAATTTGTCAAAAAGCCATACTTTTATTTTATTATTTTATTCTTTGATATGATACTCTGAAAATTGTCCCTAGTTGATGGATTCTGCTCATTCCCATTTAGAACATATTCTCCATCAAGCTAGATCTCTGTCTTGAACTGACTGTAAATTAACTAACTTACTACTTGAGTGAATAATTAATTAGGCAGCTAAATTGTAAATATTTTTTCAATTAAGAGTTTTTTCTCACTGCATTTACATAAATGTACACTTCACAAAATTGAAAAATTTTAATAATTTGTGGAGGTGCAGTAGCGCACTGGCTTAAGTATGCCAATTGTGCTGACCAGAAATGGCTGGCACTCTGGTTCGATCCGCAGATTCGCATGACGGGGCAAGCTCTTGTCATTCGCCTCCAGCTTCTGCCCACCCAGCAGTTTGAAAGCACATAAAAACTGGTGATTAGATAAAACAGGTATCATTTTAGTGGGAGCTGGCTGGCTATGGTGGGAGTGGCAAGTCAGAGTTGAGTGGTGATTCGGAGCAGACTTCCCTCCTGCTGGGGTTGGAGCAGGAACTGCGGAGGATGCCCCGGATGCGAACATCACCAGCCAGCGGGGAGGCAGGGTTAGTAAAAACACACAATGTATAAAAAATAGCTAATCTATGTAAGCCACCAAGAGTCTTTAGAAATTGGTGGCATAGAAATGTGTTAAATAAATAAATAAACTATATCCCACCAGATATTGTTATTAGAATAAATTTACCTGTGTACTCAGGTTAATGTGCAATAGGGAAAAATTACTGTTTTAGTTTGAAAACAAATAATTTTAGTAAATGATCTCAACATCAATAGCCTACTCCAAATGATCTATAACAGTATCCTTGGAAGTTTGGACATTATAATAGGAATGCTGTATTAGTCTGTGATAGTAAAAATTAGAAAGAAGTGGTAGCACCTTTTCTGACTAGCAAATTTTATATACACATTTGTGAATGGTGTTCATAATGTTATTCTTGTGCGTCTGTCTATGTTTATCTCTCTGACTACAAACAAATATACCTTTCTCTTGAAACAGCCAAGAACTGTGTACAAAACACTGTTAATGCATCTCTGTACTAGAATTAAAAATAAGACATACATTTGCATATCAACTAGAATGCAATTATATCATTTTAAGGATCAATTTATTCTTAAAGCAATATTATAAATTACCAGGTAAACAGACATGCGTTTAATACATCAGCTTTGGTTTTTTGTAATGTCCCTGAGAAGGAATATAAAAATTGGGGTGCCACCAATGAAAAAAACCCTATTTTAAACCCCCACAACATGTGGAAAGGTCTGAAACTGCCAAAGCAAAGAGTCTACATTTTGAGAACATAGTCAGGTACCTTCCACACCTGTCTTGAAGAACAAGCAGGAAGCTCATTGATATGTAAGGGTGGGAGAAGGAGATGTAAGATTACATCCTGGGATTATATAGTGGACTTGATTGCTAGACTATGCAGTAACTGATTTTCCTTGTTAGGGCTTCTTATATCTCTGAGTCTTATCCTTGACTAATCCATACAAGATCCTAAATGATGATTTACATTTTCAGAAAGATGTGTTGCTATGACCCTAATGAAGTTCTGACTCTATGGGTCATAATAACAGATGGGGCCACAAACAGAATTTCCCTGATGAGTCTCAGTACATAGGTCAACTGTAACTGAAATAAGATTGATGGAGGTTTTTTATCATTGATACAACTGATTTGAATGAATGAGACTAGGAATGTGATATATGTTATTATAGCTATACATAGCTAGGAATGTGATATATGTTATTATAGCTATACAGATAGTTCTTTGAGCTATCATCAATTTACTGTAGATATGTAGATGACTACAGCTACTTTAATAGCTGCAAAATTAAAACATTTGCAAAATCTTAATGTATCATCAAATTGAAATATTTTTGTTCATATCAATCAATGCAAAAATCATCTGCATAGTAGATGTTTGTATTATTTTCTAAAACAAACAAACACATTTCACACTGTCTGGCAGCTAAGTTTACTTCTAACTGAATTTCAATAACTCTTCCTTATAATCACTTTAAATAATTACAGTTAATAAATCTATCATGTTCTTTACTATTCTAGGTTATTTTTCATACATCCTGGTAATTCATCGCATGGTTTATTTTTGTTTCCACACAAGGTGTATGCTGCATTTTAGCATTATACATGAACCAAGACATTATGATATTTTTAAATAAACCATTATTTAAAAAAAATAAAGGTGCTTGACTGGATGATAGAGGTAGAAGAGGAAAGGAAGGAAGAGAGAGAGAGAGAGAACCTTCATTTCCATTCATACCTCTTGCAACGTGATGGTATGTGGGAATGACCTTTGAAGACAGAAGGAAGACCCACAAAGCAGAGCAATGATCTGATAACAGGCAGGTGGGGGAAAAGCATGGGAAGCATTTCAGAAGGGACCCTCACTACTTCTCCTGAGACTAATACTTTCAATATTGCAACATTTTGTTTAATGTAACCTTACAATAATTAGTGCTGATATCTTGGCTAGACTACCTCAAATGCAAACATGCTAATACACAGACAAAGGAGATGGACAGTGAAGATGAGGGAAAAGATGACTTTGAATTATACAGGAGTAGGCTCTGGACAGCAATTAGATTCAACCAAAGAGGAATCTGGAAAGCTTGGAGAACTCATTGCTGCTGCTGCTGCTACTGTTAGTATACTGTTACAATAGCATGTCACCTTTCTTCTAGTACAATTTGCAGTTCTGGGACCACATTGACCAGGCAGTCAAGTGTAACCCACTTTTTCTTCCAGTTTCTGTTGTCCTCCAACCATAACTACCATCCCAATACTGCCTGTTTCATCCTAGTGCCTTCTCTGTATATGGGATATATGTGCATGCATTAAAAAAGATTCATACACTTCTTAATTTATTTTAAACCTGGGACTCAACTGAAATGAAAGAGGGTAGAGATTCCTGTAAGTTTGTGTATTAATGTCATTCAATAAACATACATTCTTTCTGTTCCACATCTACTTTTAAAATCTTTTTAAGAGAGTTTTCTTCCTGCAGTCTATATCTATGATATCCAATATGCATATCTACAGTATGATATCCAAAGGCCCTCAGACCTCAAGGTTCTTATGGAACCATGAGGTTCTCAAAGTGGCTTCTTTTTATCTTGTCCTCATAAGAAAAATATTGAAAGCTGGAGGGACAGATAATTATCCAAATAACTTCATGACTGATAAGAAATTTGATCCCGAGTTTCCTTGTTTTCTGTTCAGCAGTAACATCTTAACACTATTCTGCTCCTTTTTGAGGTGTGCTTTCTACCTCTGCCCTTTTCTTGTGTGACTTTGGAAAACTTGAATATTTTGTGTATTTCTGAACTATTTCAAAGTATAAAAAGTGAATCCTGATGTTCATTTTAAGTTCTGAGGATCAGCTTTAAAATCCTAATGGGAAATTCTTGGAAGCAGATTAAGCTGAGCTGTTTGTTGGGCTCAAGGCCATATGGAAAGAAAACTATTTCTTCATATCCCTATCCATTATATTAGCATAGTGAAAAGAAAGCATTTTGCAATCTTTAATAGCTAAGGAAGATGACCCAAATCAGCTATTTTTCCAGGTGATGAATTCCAACTTAATAATTCATTCTAATTTCCAGTAGCAAAGGATCTGCAGATCTAATTTGATTTTACAGCCTGGAGAACATAGTTGAGTTGATTTATATAGATTGATTTTGATATACTTTGCCTGATGTTTGTGAAATAAGTGATTAATTTGTGGAGTAAAGGAAGACTCAGATGCCCCGTGACAAATCAAAGCATTAGTTTTCATCATTATATTATATTATTACTATCAGAATTTTCCATTGCTGCATATGCCTTTGATGTATCTAAACTAGATTTCCACTTCTAAGCTATTATGCTCAATTACTTGCTGGTAGCTTTTTCCTATTAACCTGTAATACTCAGTCATTCTTGGTCCAACCCTTCTACTTACTACTTTTTCAAGTTCTATGTTGCCTTTCTTTGCTTTGTAACAAGGAGTAGCCAAATATACCATGCTGTGCAATGTTCTCTTCCAATTAATCTCCCATTTAAGAGAGGTTGGAACGGAGACTATTTTTCTGCTGGAATATGGAATATCAGCAAAATGTGACTGCTGGGTGAGTAGTGATTTGTTAGCTGATTCCAGCAAGTACCATCTCCCACTCATACAATCTCTTATTACCACAGTGTCACACTCTATTAACTTTCTCAGATGGCTTTTAGATAAAAAATATGGTTACTGGAACTTTTCACCATGGCCTGTAATATAAAACTAGAAGTGGCAGCAAAGTACCAAAGAAGATGGAGGGTATTATTTATTTTCTTCTTTGGGCCTTTTCATACTCTCTTCATTTGAGAATGTTGGTTCATGCCTCATATAAGAGCTCTACCTGAAAAGGATCAAGTCAAAATGTATAACAGTATTGTATTTAAAGTAAAAAAAAGTGCTACAAGATTTTTAGTTAAAATCTTCCAGCTTTACTGAAAATCATTCTGGCAGTAGCGCTTATTTTTACCTTTTAGTCTAATTATTCTGGCTCCAAAGCAAAAAATCCACCCAAATGTCCACCTCCTCATTTTTTTGGCAACCTAGGATAAATACTATGAAGAGAAAAAACTGTAATTGTTTTAAGCATATGAACTAAGGGAAGGAACATAATGTTTTAAATAAGCTGGTTTCTGAGATGAAAATTAACCGGAGAAGAATTTTTGGGCTAAAAGAATGCTTTTGCAAAGTAAGGGTTTCATGGCTATTGCCATGGGCTGATTTACTCTGTATGTTTCTGCTAGTACACTTGTTGTGTATTTCTCCATGCTACTTATATGATTACCCACTATATTGGATGCTCTTTCTGTCTCCTACACAAATAATAAATTATTTTTCTTTTAACTTTCTCTAGTTTATGTTGGATATCAAAAGGATATATCAATGAAGGATGGAGATTCAGCTGAAAAATTGCCCTCTACAGGGTTATTTTTAATCTCAACTTTTAGAATTGAAATTCTGTTCCATTACTATATAGACACAAATACATCAAAGAAGCTGATCTATTCTCTATACTGAACCATCTGCAGAATATAGTTTAACAGGTATGGTAACGTTAGCTTTTATCTCCCCTTCCCTCCCCTCCCTTCCCCTCCCCTCTTCTCTCCCTCTTTTTGAAGTAAATGCTGCGCCTGCAGAGTTAATTTATTAATTTCCATTAATATCTTTTCAAGAAAGACACTATATCTACTCTACATTGCCTGTTGCCAGCCTGCATGAACTCAAGAAGACAAGCAATGTATTCTCTTTTTCCATGGATACTTTGGATAGATTTGGTGATATAACACAAGACAACTCCTCCCCAATTATACTATCAGAATACATCACACATTTTTAGAATATTAAATTTGCAAAAACATATATGCAATTGATGCAAACATTATTTAAATATGATGTTGCTCATATGATGTGATTCTCTGTACACATTTTCCTCTTCTCTCATTCAGAAAGCAAAGACAGCAAATTATGAAACAGAATAATTTAATATGTATCATTAGCATTAATGCTTATAGATTGTATATGTAATTTTTTCATGAATCTGATTATAATATTTACAAACTGATCTGTTCACTTATTTATCTGCATGTTTTACCACACTGAAAATTCTCAAAATGGAATTAGTGTTTTCAAACCATATTATTCCTATAGTTTCCATATGTAAAGCAGATACTTACTGGCAATTCTTTAAGGAGCTTCCAAATTTCTTTCTGGCCATACTTTTTTGCAATATGAGCTGGGTTTTCTCCATACTTGTTAGTAATTCTACAACCTTGAATTGCCTTGGGATCTTGGAGGAGAAGTACAGCAAGCTTCCTTAATCCAAATTTAGCTGCACAGTGGAGAAGAGTGGGAAGTTCCTCCAAATGTGAATCTGTATTTAGAAACAAACATTTGCAAATATATCACAAAATTAATATTCTAATTCCTTTAGAACATGGGGAAACAGATATATATATAAGAAAGAGTCATATAGCATGGTGGACAATAGTTTAAGAAGATCTACTATTCAGTTGTTAAGTATCGCTGATAACCTTCAAGATCCCTGTTCTTCTTAGGATGCCATATTTTTTAACTGAGCTTCCATTGGATAGCCCTTCAGATACAAATCTATCTTCTTTAAAGTTGGACACAATATCACTTTATAGGGAGGAGAGACAGATTATGTATGTCATTTCATATGCAGCTGCTATTCCTTTCAAATGAATAATGATTTTTAAACAGACACTATTATGTTTTTGGAACTGTATTTACAACGTAATACAACTTAAAAATAATGATGTGTCTGTAATAAAAGTAAAGAAATATGTACAAATAGTACATACAAATCTGATATATATTTATGACCCATGAGTTTTAATTGTACATTTGTCTTATGTTGCAACATTCTGTAGAGATGTGCTGTGGTAATTGGATAGATAAATAGCTTCTTTCAGTGGCTTAAAGTTACAACTACAGCTAAAAATATGTGAAGAATATTAGTTTGCTAAGTGCAGGGAGCATTTAAAGACTTCTGTAATAGGAACTGTACATTTAAAGATGGGACTGTTAAACATTGTCATGAAATAGATCAAGAACTAAGACTGTTCCTTTTATTTATCACTTGAGGTGCTTGTGAGCAAAGTAAACCAAAACAACTGTTCATTACAAGGCACATATTGTTATCAGCTGGAGCAATATTACAAGATAAAATACAGAGTTATTCAGATTATTAGGATAACATCTTTTTAAAGACAGGATAATTGTACAATGTAATAAAAAGAGCATGATAATATGAAGAAATAAGAACTCGACTATATTTGACCAAATTCTTTCTAGTTTTGCACTGCAATTCTTCCTCCAGAAGCTAACACATATTTGGATATGGTACATCAGGACAACAGCACTTTCCTGTTTATGTTCTCCAGCAACTGATATTATTATAGCCTTCTCAGAACTTAAAAAAATAGTAATAATTTGCAGAACATTTCTGTATTCCTTCAATACCACAAAAATACAGTAGTTAGCCCCTTCCTCTGTCCATCAAATGACTGTTAGTTGCTGCTTCTCCTTCCCCTTCTCCTTCTTCAGTGTTTGTCCTGCACAGTGGTGGAGTCCACTACACCAGTTCACTGATGCCATTTGACTGGTCAGGATGGGCATCTTCAGTCTTTAGGTCTTTATGCAACATGTCAATCCAACATTGCTTTGGGCAATCCTTTGGTCACTTGCTACTGACTGTAGTAGGAGTCCTTTCTTGGCAAGTGTCTTCTTGTCAGCACACAGGATGTGGCAGTAACACTGCAGGGAGATTCGAATAGCTTGTCAGGAATTAGATCATCACCATACCTCTGACAAATTTCATCATTGCTTACATGGTTGTTTGTGATGACAGAGATCCAAAGCAGTTTCTTTGTCTCCATGATGCTGAGGTGGTGTATCACTTGGTGCCATAGAGCACAACAGGGAAGACAGTGGTGCAGTAGATCTTTGATTTAAGGTGGCTGTTGATCTTCTTGTCACAGGTGATGCCTGTGGTATGCCATTTCAGTCAGACAGCATTAACTCATGCAGTGACTTCATGCATCAGGTTGCCATCAGCTGCAATTGTTGATCTGAGGTATCTGAAGGACTCAGTTCTTGGGAAATCAATGCCATCAATCATGATTGTGCCTCACTCCTGTGGACATCAAGTATTCTGTCTTCTTAATGTGAGTTGCAGGCCGAACTGTGCCAAGAAGTCACATAGCACCCCAGTAAAGACATAAATAGGTTAATAAAGTGAAAGCATCCAGTTGTCAATATTTCTGCCTTCCAATCCACTTGTCTTTCAATAAATCTGGTTAAAAAAGACCTGGGGAGAATCTTGCTTTTAGTTGCCAAGAATTCAACAATAAGCTCAACAATAAGCTGTACATCCATTTAGGTTGGTGAGTGTCTCTTACTGGGAAATTAAAAGTTCTCTTAATTCAATGACCCATAGCCACTTTGTGTGAATGCAGATCACAGAGTTTTCCTCAAAATTGTAATAATAAATAAAACTGGTGTATGAAATGTGGAACAGGATGTCTGTTGCCCTTTCCCATGACTCTCTGATTCTGGATAGCCCTTCCGGCAAATAATTTCATCTTGTGCTTAGTTCAGAATTGCTTTTAATTTTATCAATTTTGTGAGGTAGTCTTGACAAGAAGAATGTCCAGAAATACTAGCTCTATTGTAAGGTTATATTAACAGAATCTTGCAAGACTGAAAATACATCTCTGCCCTCTCAACTTTACAGTTCAAGCAACTAGAATCCCTTCTAAGAAGTTTGCTACACTGTCATTCCCATTGTGTCTTATCTGACCATTATGTAGTCTGCAGCTCTTTTTCTATTTCCGAGGTCATTCCCACATAACTTTACAATTTCACCTCTGTATGTAGATGGACAGTATTTTCCAGGAAGTGTTTCCATTATTGGAATATTGATTTTATCACAAGAAACTTCTTAATGAAAATGTTATAATTCTGTTCTGCTGGTAGAGACAACTTGGAATAAACTGCACATGGCAGGGGATATGTCCCTCATTTTGCTTTTCTTGGAGAACTTCTCCAACTGCCACATCTGAAGTATTGGTCTGCACCATGAATTTGTTTTCATGCAGTATTATGGATTGGAAAGGTTTTTCAGTTCCCGGAATGCTGTCTCCTCTTGAGCAGACCATATAAACTAGCAACCTTTCTTTAGGAGTTGTGGCCTGGTGCACTCTGTAAATGGTGGTGCAGTCTGCAAATGAGAGATGAATTTTTTAATAGTAATTGTCAAATCCCAGAAAATGCTGTATATCCTTCACATTTCAGGGTGATTGTGATGAAATAATGGATTGTACTTTTGCCAGGTCCCTCTATATGCCTTTAGCAGAGATCCTGTAACTCAGTTGGGATAGACTGAATGCTCATATCTCCAATTTACCAAGAAGTTTGCATTCACAGTGTGTTCTTTGTTTCAGACATGAGCTGCATATAAGGAAGTATTCTCCTGAAAAATCAGTAGGTCAAACAAATGCATACAAAAAAACAAAATTGTTGAAGTTTAAATGTTAAAAAAATGTTCATGGATCTGGTGAAGACTACCCTGCAATTAACCAGGCCAAAAGGCATCAGTATGCACAAGCAGTCTCGCTTAACAACAACTTGGTACTGGCTAAATGATACAGTTGTTAAGTGAAACATCACATGACCATACCAGACTTATGATGTCATTTCCACCATGGTCTTTAAGTGAGATTTCACATAATTGTGACTTGCAATTTTACAACCGGCTTTTCCATTGATTCTGCTTGTCAGAAGTTGGCTGTGAAATGCACAAATGGCAATCACATGACTGTGGGATGCTGCAACAGTCGTAAATGTGAGAATTGGTGATAAAATTATTTTTTAGCACCACTGTAACTTAGAAACAGAGCGGTTGTTAAGTGAGGTCTATCTGGTGTTAAATGTAATCAAGCATACCTGTCCCACTTTTATTCTGATAAAACTGTATGTGCTTCTCAAGATCAACTTTGCAAAAGTGAACAGCTTTTATAGGTAGTCTAGGAGATCTGTAATAAACAGCAATAATACATTATTCCAGCTCAAAGCAGCTGTCCATCTATTGTTTCCATCAGCACTTTCTAATGGATTAATGCAACTTTTGTACTGCAGCCTCATCTATGAAATTGGAAATCAGCCCTGAGTATATAAAGGCAGAGAGCTGTGCTTCCTGGCCTGAGTCTAAACACAGAGGCACAGCAGTGGAATGTGCTTGCCAGCTGTTGGTGTGCTGAGCTCTCTTTAATTGCCTGAGGGCCCCCTGCGGAGAGGGGTCCAGAAGTTTCCAAAAGCTATGGCCTTGCAGCAATTTGGACACTTGCTTCTATGTTATATTATACTGTGTCTCTATATTATAGTTTATTACAGTTTATTATAGTTTTCTAAGTGGTAGCACCAAATTTACCCAAATTTCTAAATTTCCCTTAGCCAGATGTGTCCATTATTTTCTTTGTCAACTCTGAACCAACATGTATATTTCACTTATTAAATGGAATGAACATTTTCCTGACAGGTTCACTTCTTGAACAGATAGCTATTTATTCCTTCTCATCATCACCTTGCTCAAATCCCACTGTAATTACTGTTAATTACAACTCTTGACCTGTAAACTTATATCTTCAGTATCAGCAGGGAAAATCTGAACAGCAGTTATTTCAGTAAAAAAACAGTACATCACAGCATGAGATGCCTTGCACATTTCAGTCTTTTATAATGTAGATGAATTGGACCCCAACAAGGAACATGTGCAAATAAAGTTTCAGGGAATATTATTTATTTATCTGTATCCTGCCTTTATTATTTTTATAAACAACTCAAAATGACAAACATATTTAACATACCTCCCTCCTATTTTCCTCACAGTAGCAACCCTACAAGCCAAGAGAATAATTACAGTCTGTATTTGTACTGAACCGCAGCACTGCTGAAATAGATCTTGGACCAAGGAGGCTGGGTCAAGGGGAAGATTGAGGCTGTTGCTGCTGCCCATTACTTATGTCTGAGATTATTTCTTCGCTCCATCTAGTAGTAGGGCTAACTTTACTTGATGCTGATGGTCAATATAGATTGTTAAATTTGGTGCTTAACATGTACTGCCATTCAATGGAATTTATTTAAGTACATATTAATATTGTTTTTACACACGGGATATAGCTATCTGCATGTGTGTGTATCTAAATCTACATCTATTGCTGCTCCTGAATATAAATACTGACGAGGCCAAAGACCATGGAGAATCAACCCATGGAGCGAAATTGGTCACAGATTATTCCTGCTATGAATCTGATTGGAATGAAGTGTACAATTGTTCTTAGGAGATCTTCAATTTATTTGGGCCTGTGGTCACTTTTAGAAGTTTGAAACACTGTTGTTGTTATCTACTAAGAAAGGGCAACTAATTTGTCCAAGGAAAAGAGTACAAGGTTGAGATTTGGAATACCGAGTTTCAAATACAATTTTAGTAGGCAGGATAGAATCCAAAGTATATGATTCCAGCCTCCTCCTTTTTCTTTGGGACAGAGAAATTTTCTACAGACATTTTTGAGAAAAATGTTGTGGAGAGTAAGTGCATCCAAGCAATCCTGATAATCTCAACGTTGGATTTTTCTTCTTGTACTTACTGTCAGGTAGATACTGAAAAACTACATGCCTAATTAAAACATCTGGATGCAATCAAGATGATTTGATAATCAAAGAAGGAATAGATTATTGGACATTCCTGGGATTGTTTTTATATGATACAACCTGGAGATATTGTGATGTCAAGGGTCAGGTAAAAAAGGAATCTCCAGGTGGAGACCCAGCAGGAACAAGCAGCACCATGGGACACATCTGCTGAGCAGACTGTTGGTGCAGATCTTCGAGGATATTAGCAAAAGTGTCTTGTCAAAGGTGTTGGAATTCAACAAGCCCTTTTCTTATTCCTCTGCCCCCCCCATCTTCTCATCTTCAGGGTACCTCAACAGTAAAAGTAGCAAGAGGTATTGTGGGAATCAGGGAGAAAGGCAGTGAAACAGATAAGAGTTTCTCTGTATGGTACTCTGTATTTTTAAAGTTTTAAGCCAAAGCCACTTTGCCCAACAGATCATAGCATACTGGAAACACACACAAATTATCTACCTAAAAGCACCACAATAACAAACCCTGTAATTTGGAGAAGCATGGGGTGAATATATTTGCAACATTCCTGTCCTATTGTCTCACCTTTTGAAAGAAGAAAAAAGGCAGAGTGACCGGAGCTGGTGTACTATCTGACACCAATAAGAAAAACCTGTACCTCTGTTTGTGCTCATCTATATACAGTAATTTTTTTTCAATTAATAATTTCAGAAGAAGGAACCCCTAGGAGGTACCTAGTGAAGTATTAAAATAAATCTCAGTGGGGATTTTACATTCCATTCCTCGTCTTTGGCTCTAGGGGAGAAGGGAGTCTTTTGGGACTAAATGGAACTTTTGTTTCTCTCTTTCTTCTGCTTTTTCAAAAGTCTGCTGGGGTCCGATAATGCCAGCTGACATTATTTGTCCATTGCCTTCAAATGCAGTTCAGTGGAAGGAAATAAAACATGATCCATGCTGGCCTGCACATACATTCACATTCACCCAGATGTTAATGGGATCTAAGCTATTGGTGAGTAATTAGAAAAAGGATCTTAGAGTTATGGAGGAGAGCTCAATGAAAATGCCAACCCAGTGTGCAGCTATTGGAAAAAGTGGATCCAAAAATCATTATCAGCATTAGAGCAGCTCCCTTCTGAAGAAAGACTATGATATCTGCAATATTTTAGTCTGAGTGAAAACTGAAAATAGGAGGCATGATAAAGCTACATAAAAGAATGTATGGAATAAAAAATATGGAGGCAGATTCATTTTTCCTCTCTCACAGTGTTAGTACTCTGTGATACTATTTAAAAATAAATATAAGCAGATTCAGAACCAATCAAAGTAACTACTTCTTGAGATGACACAGTTCAGCTATGGGATTCCATTGCCATCAAATATAATGAAGGCCACTGATTTAGATGGTTTAAAAAAGCAACCAGATAAATTCAACCAGATAAACAAGACGGGCTTGTTCATGATTGCTGATCAAGAAGGCAGTTTACCAGTTCTGGAATGATTTTTTATAATTCCTTAAATAAAAAACTTAAGAGTAGTTAGAGAAGAGGAAAAGTAGATAGGCCATTAACTATTTTTGTTGTTGTTCAGTCGCACAGTCGTGTCTGACTCTTTGCAACCCCATGGACTGAATTAAGCCATGCAGTCGTGCACTGCCTCCCGGAGTCTTCCCAAGCCCACACCCATCACACTGACTGTGCTATCTATCCATCTCATCCTATGCCGTCCCCTTTTCCTCTTCCCTTCAATCCTTC
>JANHZU010001049.1:105663-115976 GCA_032468055.1 Acrochordus granulatus
CTCTGAAATCATGTTGTCAACCCGTTTCCAAATTCTTAGTCAGATCTCTTTCCTAATTCCTGATTCAACTTTTAATTGGAAATGTCAGTAACTAAAACAGGCATGGCACCCCATGTATGCAGAATAAGCACAGGATATACATATGAAGGATATATACATAGAATTTGAGGAATTATTTTGAGATACAATTCCTATCTAATGATGGAAGAATGGGTTTTTTTTTTGTAATTCAGTACATCTTCCATACAAGCAGGTCTGGAAATAAAGTAGACAGTAGATTAAGATAATAAGAACACATTAAGAAAACCCAGATCTGTGCTGAAGTCTGCCAACCTCAGACTTTACAAAATCCTATAAGACTGGATCCCTTTCCTAGATATAAACTTGATAAATCAAGATGTTTCAATCCCACAAGCATGAGAATACTTCATGGAAACTCACTAGTAACTTTGGGCCAATCACCTTCTCTTCAACTCTTATCTCCATTTCCTCTATTGGAATTCCAACATTGAAATACACTGGTTTGAATATTTCCATTGGTACCTAGAAACTGGAAATCTAAGTCTGAGGTCAGACCATAATTTCTATTCTTCATAGATCAAATATAATCTATGGCCCTAAGTTGCCTTCCTAGGGAGCAATGGATTGCATCTGAATTTAAGATCTTTCTCCAAAACCTTCTTTGTTACTCGTTTTAATGAGCTTGTCCTGAGCTTTGCATTACAATTCATATTGTATTTTGAGCAATCCAATATTATATGGGGTATTTAGCTCCATTAATTCTAAACAAGGCTGCATAGGCTAATCAATAACATATATCTTTTCAGAAGTTGTCCCAGAGTATTTTAATGGTAGCTCAAATTATTAGACAAAGGAGAGAACAAGATCAATTTTATAGAATTGATAACTAATAGATATGGGTGAATAGGGTATATGCATGTGTAGGCAGTAATGGCAATCATTATTTGAAAGTCAGCCATGTAATGAAAACAGTTGTTTATTGCATCAGGACAGGTCATATACAGAAAAATCAAACTCGGATAGTAAATTGCAGCTATTAATAAAGATAAGTACAATATTTCAGGTTGGATACAGCTGTCAGGCATGATATCTGATATGAATAGGAATGTCTTAATGTTCAGAAATGCAGCAATGTTAAACAGTCTCAGGCCACGTGCAAAAGACAACTGCAGTACAGCTCATCTAAAAATATACAGCAGATTACTACAAAAAAGAAAGTTTCCCCAGGCAGGTTATCATTTTTATTTGTCTGCATGTCACTTGGCATTAAAGTTAAATATGCCATAAAGGGGGGGGAAGAGTACCTGGTGGGTTCATTGTCAATAAAGATTGGTGCTCTGTATCTGCTACACACTATTTGGCCAGGTCTATGTGTCTATGTGCTTTATGAAAGATAGGAAGTTAATGATTCTATGCATACACTTGTACGTTTCACTATATGAGAGTAGTTTGCTTATGAAAGAGAATGGTTCATGTATGCCATTAATATTGTAAACAGGGTGTTTTAAAGATAATATATCTGAATTAGTAATTATTTTATAGATGGCTTGTTTGTCCTGGCCCTGTCTTTTGGTGTTTTTTTTGGAATGTGACTTTGCCACCACACAAACCCACAAGTGCATAGAGCATATATCTACCAACAGATCTGCCACATGTACAGTTTATCTCCAAAACTGGTTTCATTTGGAGTTCAGCTGAAATTTCAGTTGTTGTTTTTTTCATACTGGAAATTGCAGTTATTTTTAATCTGTCTTAATTTTTTTTCTGTCCACACTTCCTTCAGGGGCTGCTCTTAAATCTAAATATCTTTATTTTTACATTAAAATGGTGGCACATGCATACATTTCTGTTCCAGGAGACAGTACTGATTTTTTTTTCAAATTTTATCTGTTGGCCCTTTTTATAGCAATGTTCTAAGTTGAAAAACAATATAAAACAAGATACGTTTGACATATATTATACCTGTGACATTTATCTTCATGAATGAAGGAAGAAACAGTAACTCAAGTGTGGCATAACTGTCAGTGAAATATTCTGTCACTGCCTCACCTGTGAACTGAAGATGGATGTCATAAAATATGAGTCATAATGTGTAAAGCTGTACAGAAAAGAACAGAAGCCAAAACAAAATAAAAAAAACAAGCCCAGAAGCAGTTACGTTATTATTGTAAGAAACCCCCACATTCATCACTGTGAGGGAATCAATTTGCAGGTTGAACGAAACTGCAGACGTACATTTTACTGTAACTGTTGGAATATGTTCAGGAACAAATGATGATCTGGAGCATTTTGCTTTTTATTTATTCAGTAAGTAAAATTTTGGATACTGTATTAGGTGACTTCAGTAGACTACACCATGAAGAGAACAAAGGATACAGAATCTGATTATGAATAAAGTATGGAGATTGTGAGGATTATTTTCTCCCCACTATGGACTTAACATGAATGTCTGACTTGATGCTGGCTGGTGCGGCTGCCGCCATTCAGCAGATAGTGGCATTCGTTCATCTTGTAAGGTGAGACACTGCGCGTGCTACTCTAGTTCTCAGCAAATGTGCTTTTCAGGACAAAGAACCCTTCAAGAGAAATGGTTCAGAAAGTGTTCAGCATTTCACTTCATGCTATCTTGGATCTAAAAATTGGCAGTTTCCAAGAAAGTTGCAAAAACCAGTTTTTTTCCTGGCTAGACCAGCAAAATGCTGCATTCAGTTCTTGCAGAGAAACATTATTTTGCAATTTTGTCTGTATTGTTTTATACAGACAAGAGTTGCAGCTGGTTTTAAAAAGATAGTCGCTAACCTTTGGAATAAAGATCTGATACCACCACTCGTATTAACTAGGCATTGCAGAACAAGCCACTCCCGATCCAATCCATAACACTTTAACCCTACAAAACAGCCCCAAATTATAAATTAGGAGACAGTTTGGACTTACGATGTCAATTCCCGTTCAGTCATTAAACAAAACATCATGTAACTGCGACTTGTGCTTTTATTTCCGCCTTCTCTATTAACTCTGCTTGCTGGAAGCCGCTTGTGAAGCATAGAAATGGCAATCATGTGATGGTGGACATTGTGAAGGTTGTAAATGCAAGGACTTGTTGCAAAACTGTTGTGCTCTTTACACTCTTGTAACTTTAAACAGTCACTAAGTAAGAGGAGGACTACCTGCAGGCCTCTGTGCTATAGGAGCACATCTTTTGAAGAGTGGCCCTTGACTGAATCACAGTGGGTTAATCATGTTGGGGGAAGATTTACCATGGCTTGCAAATGGGAGAATGAGACTAACTGCTGCAATCAATTAAGCCCACAGAAGCTCTATTTTTTCTTGGAACTGAAAGAATAGTCCAACTTCCAAACTGCTCTCTGAATAGAGGTCAGCTAGTTCTTACCTCTTCTGGGATCAAGATAACATTGTAGAAACCCAGTGAAACTGAAATTTGTCTAGGGTCATTTTTACTGCTACTTTAATTTCTACGTTAGCACATGTACACAGGAGAGGGAGTGAGAAATAGCAGGACCTTTCTAAATTTGTGTGCCAGTCATATTGAAAATATTACTCTCGTGGGAAAAAAAAGAGTAGCAAAGCAGAAGTTGGTAGCCTCCCAGCTTCCTTTGTGCTATCTGGCAAAACTGTATAATGGTTAGTTTATAGAGCAACCAGCCATCCAACGTCATCCATGGACCAAGTATGAATTTTATTTAACAATGTGAAGAAAGGTAGCTAAATTGTTTCCATCAGGTGAACAGTCCAGAGAGATAGATCAGTTTTGTTTTGTTTCATTTCATTTTATGTTTTGCTTTTTTCAGATCCAGGAAGGCTATAAGTACAAAACATAAGTACAGGGTTTACCATATCTATTTTGTTCCTCTTTGGGATGAAAGGTTTTGTTTTCATGAATGCACAATCTTTGACGGATCCAGAAGCTTCCAAATGAGAGCTGCTGGACTCTTAAAATCTATAGATTGTCTAGGCCTTATAAAATAAAAACATGAATTAATCAGATAAATTCTTCGTCCATATTTATGTTCAAGTTATAGGGTTTTGCTGCTAAATATTAGGACCAGATTAGAAGAAGGTTTCAAGAATTCCCCTGGGTTGAGTTCACATAAGGCTTGGACCTTCAGTTATCAACTCAAGGTTTAAAGTCCGTTTGAGTGTTATTATATATTTAATTTAATTTAAAATGCAACCAGGAAGAAAAAACAGAAAGAAGTAAAAGAGGAATAGAAAATGTATTTACAAGTTATTTAAAACTGAATAAGAATGTTAAAAGTAGCATTAGATTAATATTCTGTACAAAAAGATCTTATATCAATTTTGAATTTTAAAACTGTTATTAAAATCAAATGTTATGAAAAGCTTTATGTTATCTTGGAACTAATTTTATCTGAGTAAAATATTTGCAGTAAATTTAATACTTATTATTAATCAGTATGTCCATTGTCCTGTTTAGATTTTTTATCTATTTAATTAAAAGCTTTGACATATTTAACTCCTAAAACATATGTTAGTAATAATTTAAAAATAAGCCCAATAAGTGTTCTGAATTGTTTCAGCATTTAAATTTCAATCTAGTTTCCCACCTATTTTTAAATTTCCTTTGAACTATATTACTTATTTGAAGATATTGGAATATAGCAAAACAGACTGGCTCTAGGTCATCAACAAAATGAGACAATGCTGTATTCTCTGTTCTGTTTTTTATTTGAGCTATAAGCAGAATAACCTATATATACTGAGACTGAGAAGATGGAAGAAGATGACATTACTTTGTTACCAATGACACTACTCTGATATTGTAGATAAATATGCAAATGATCTGTAAGCTCTGGTAATTAAATTCAAGGAGCCCAGTGAAACAATGGAACTAAGATTAAATGTGAAAAGACCATACTAATGGTAACAGGTATAGCAACCAGTCTTAGAAGTGGCAATGAAGATATTGAAATTGTGGGTAGTTTCTGTCTTTTTGAATGGATTATCAACAGTAAAGTAACCAGACTACCACTTGTTAAAGTAGCAATGAAGAAAAGATCCTGTGATGTGTTTATTACCTTCAAGGATCAGGACTGCACAGGGAATGATTTTCCTTGTGATACATTATGGAAATGATACTCAAAGGAAGTACCCTATCTGAAGTGGCAAGTACTAGAGTGGTGAACATAATAATACTGTCCTTTCAGCCCACATGAAAGACCACCATGACGTCTTTCCTCAATCATCTAGAAAGTCTTCCTCATCCTTCAAGATAACCACACCACTGAAAAGGGAGCAGTTCACATTTCCACTATTGAATAAAAGCCATCATGAAAAAGATGTGGTTAGCCAAGACCATGACAGGATGAAAAAGGAGGACAAAAAAGCCTTCAAAACCATATTTTTTGGATAGAGCAAGTAATAACATCCATATGAAAAACAAACAAATAAAAGTGCAGCTGTTAATATATGGACTTAGAGTTAAAATTTGAACCTTCTCAGAAAAAGGTTTTCTTCATTCCCCACCATCCCCATGTGATTTTTTCTTTTCTTCAGTCCCTAAAAAAACAATTTGCTGATTTTCCTTCAAATAATCTTTTTTTTTGTTTTTGTGAGTGTACGTTTGGGGGGGAGAGAAACAGATAATATTTCTTCACCAGATCTCCTTGGACAATATGTGAAAGGTAAAATATATATTAGAAATAATACAATGCCTTTTTTTAAAAAAAGCAAGGAACACTAATGGTGAATATAGCTCTGGAACAGTCCTGCCCAACCTGGGGCCCATTCAGAATTACTTCTTAGTAAACACTGGTCTCCTCCTGTTGACTGCTGCACTAACTGCACCACTCACCTGAATTGCCAGCCATTGTTATTCTTCTTGGTGGATATGATCCTTCACCACAGATGCAGAGCAAGAGCTGGTTTGTCAAAGGAAGAACTGATGTGTTTTTGCCCACAAGCCTTCCCAACCTGTCTAGCCAAAGAAGGATACACAAGCTAAATACATTCTATTCAAGTTATCATTTGCTGCAGTTACTTCCTCACTGACTCCCTTCTAGCTAATACTCAAGGGAAAGTTTACTTTCCTGTTGAAATGAAACTGCTCCCCCAGAAGCCTAAATTATTGTGACCTCCCCTGTGGTTTGTTGGGTTTCCTTCCTCCAGGCTGAAAAAAAAATCAAAATGTAAACCATAAAGGATATTGAAATGTTAATGCATTTTATAAAGCTAACAGAATATTCATGAGCGAAAACTTTGGGCTGATTTCACATGAGATCCTGATTTCAAAAATACAGTGTGATGGAACTGGTATTCTCAGGATAGAGAACAGAGAGATTGTTTACTGCAATGTGACTGATTGAGACATCCTATTCCCACACAGATAACTTACCACAATGCATAGATAGTACCTGACATGAGATGTTCCAACCAGTCATTCCAGTAGCCAATTCTATGTTTTGTGTGTCTTCTGATCTTGTACTGAAGGCTGGGAAGACATTACTCCATTTCTTCCCACTTCCCACTGGAACAAATACAAAAATTATAGAGGGTTTTTCATTGGATTTACATTGTTGCAGATGGAATGAGGGAGCTTTACATATTTTGGCTTGTTTTGTCATGTTTGTTTCTGCCTGTTTTCATACACAACCTGAAGCAGCTATAATAGATGAAAACTGAGTAGGCTACAAAAAGACCAGAAGACAGTCTCTTTTCATGAGCTTTTCTAGAAATTTATCTCAATCACAGATGTTGGAAGAGATAGTTAACTTTAAAAAAAAATTGTTTGGTGGGGAATTATTGACTGAAAGAAAATTCAACATTTTGTACATTAAAAAAAATCATGATGTAACTGAGCATATAGTTGTGTGAGATATTATTCAAATCTGCAAAACAAGCACTTCATACAATGAGATTGAACCTAACCCTCTCCTTAAAATAGCAGTTTATTGAAAGATGAAATCTCTCATTTGTATTCTGGATGTGCAATCTTATGTGTTATTCTGCTTATTATTTTTTGTGTGAATTCATAATTGAACTGAGATGAATTCAGCTGACAAAGCAGAACATATAAATGGATGCATCATCCTGCATGTAGTTCATAATTCTTTTCAAGTGACTTTCTATTTTGCCGCAAACAGCCTATGGAGAATCGTCTCTATTAGAAAAATGGTTGTCCATTTCTCAGAAGTTGCCTCTCAATTTTCAAGATTATATGCATTGTATGCAGGAGGGCCAATGGAGAGCAGAAATATCATCTGGGTTTCAGTCAATGCAGCTTTTAAGGAATACAATCCATTTGAAATCTTGAATATTACTTTTAATTGAGTGACTAGTTTGTCTTCTTATAGTTTTGGTTTATACTTAGGAAGACACACAAGTGTCTACATTCTACGCAGGAGATGCAGTTTGAAAGAGATCAGAGACTGTAAAGTGGTGGTAGGAGAGTGTGCAGTTAGACAACATAAAATGGTGGTCTGAAAAATGATCTTAGAAGTGAGGAGAAGGAAGAGATTAAAGACTGTATCAAAAACCAGATAGTGGAAACTGAAAGAAGAATTCTATGCAAAATTTAGGAAGAAAGATCCTGAGCATCAATAAGGAGGTGTGCCTCCTTATCAATTATTGATTTTATAAGGAAATAAATTATCATTGAAATGTATTTCCTTATAAAATCAATAATTGGGCAACTATTGCTGAAGTGGTATGACATCTGGAAAGAGTAAGGGAGACAAAGAGACTTGGTAGTGGAATAAAGAAGTCCAGGAAAGCATAAGAGGAAAGAGACAGGCGAAGAAAACTTGGGATAGCAAGAAAAATGAGGAAAGCAGACAAGAGTATAAGGAGATGTGAAACAGAGTGAATAGAGAAATGGCAAAGGCGTATGATGAAATGTATGAGAAGCTGAACTCAAAGGAAGGAGAAAAGATATTGTATCAGCTGGTCAGACAGAGAAATAGGCAGAGAGGGATCTCCTTCAAGTTAGGGTGGTAAAAGATGTGGATGGAAATGTGCTGACAAACCAAGAGAATGTTTTAGGTAAGTGGAAGGACTAACTGATGAATGTAGAAAATGAGAGAGAGAGGAGGTTAGATGAGGCAGACATAGTGAACCGGGACATCCGGGAAATTAGTAAGGATGAGGTGAAGTAGGCTATGAAGAGGATGAAAAATGAAAAGGCAGTTGGTCCAGATGATACACAAATAGAAGGACGGAACTGTTTAGGAGAGATAGCAGTGGAGTTGTTAACCAGATTGTTCAACTGGATTCTGGAAAGTGAGAAAATGCCTGAATAGTGGAGAAGAAGTGTACTTGTCCCAATTTTAAGAACGATGGGGATGCACAGAGCTGCAGCAACTATTGAGGCATAAAGTTGATGAGCCACACCATTAAGCTATGGGAAAGAGGAGTCAAAGGTAAGCTGAGAGGAAAGGTGATGTTCAGTGAACAGCAATATGGTTTTATGCCAAGAAAGAGTACTACCAATGCAATGTTTGCACTAAGAGTGCTGCAGATGAAGTACAGGGAAGGCCAGAAGGAACTGCACTTTGTGTCATGGATTTGGAGAAAGCATATTATAGAGTGTCAAGCGAGGAGTTGTGGTACTGTATGAGGAAGTTTGGAGTAGCAGAAAAGCATGTGAAGTTGGTACAGGATATGCATGAAGATAGTGTGACAGCAGTGAGGTGTACGGTAAGAATGACAGACTGGTTTAAAGTTAAGGTGGGTTTGCTCCAAGGATCGGCCCTCAGCCCCTTCCTGTTCCCAATGGTTACGGACAGGTTGACAGATAAGGTCAGACAGGAGTGTCCATGGAACATGATATTTGCAGATGAAATGGAGGTACGCATTGGAGAGAAGGGGAATGAAAGTCAGTAGGAGCAAGACAGAGTATATGTCCATAAAGGAGAGAGAGGATGGTGGAAGGATGCAGTTGCATTGGGTAGAGGTGATAAAGGTGGATGACTTTAAATACCTAGGGTCGATTGTCCAAAGTAATGGGAAATGTGACAAAGAAGAGAAGAAGAGAGTGCAGGCAGGATGGAGTGGATGGAAAAGAGTGTCAAGAGTGATTTGTGATAGAAAGATATCTGCAAGAGTGAAAGGGAAGATCTTCAAGATGCTGGTGAGACCAGCAATGCTGTATGGCCTGGAGACAGTGGCCCTGACCAAAAGACCAGAGGTGGACGTGGAGGTGTTAGAGTTGAAGATGCTGCGATTTTTGTTGGGTGTGACAAAGTTGGACAAGATTAGAAATGAGTATATTAGAGGGAAAGCACAGGTAGGAAGGTTTGGCAATAAAGTGAGAGAAGGGAGACTTAGATGGTTTGTGTAAGGATGAAGGGTATATTGGGAAGAGATTGTTGAGGATGGAGCTAGCAGGCAGAAGGAGAAGAGAAAGGCCTAGGAGAAGGTACATGGATGCTGTGAAATAAATTATGTATGAGGTTGGTGTGACTGGGGAGGATGCTGAAGACTGAGGAAGATGGAAATGGAAGATTTGCTGTGGTGACCCTTGACGGGGGTAGCCAAAAGAAGAAGAAAGCAATGAAGATTTGGTTTTATTGAGCTAACACTGATCTAAATTTGGTTGTGATAAATTATTTTATTTCTGATTTTATTATTATTTTTTCATTTTTATTTATTATTACATGTTTTGAGTTTATTTACTCAATCATTCCAATCCAGCAAAACTCCAGCTAGCATACTTATTTCCCCCATCTTCAAATGAAACTGTCCTTTGGCATTTCTGTACTGCAGTCTAAGCTGCTTGTCTTTCCTGCTTGTCTTGGCTGTTTCTTAAGACAAATTCAGAAATTGTAGCCTAGATTGCAGTAAGCTGGTAATAGAGGCTATGCTGGTGTTCAATTCTGTTTATGACTACAGCAAGATATAATAAAGAGACAGTCTGGCGTCAGGCTAGCAACTGAAAGACTTTGAATTCTAATCCCACCTTAGGTACAAAGCTAGCTGGGTGACTTTGGGCCAGTGACATTCTCAACCCTTGGAAGGAAGGCAATGGCAAACCATTTCTGCAAAATTTTGCCAAGAAAACTGCATGAACTTGTCCAGACAGAAAAAACTGACAACAGGCAGATCGGCAAGGAGAAGGCAGGCACACACAAATATGTGTGTGCACACAGAGAGAGAGCAAGAGAGAGAGATCTAATTAGGCATCTCTTTGCTTTCCTTTCCATCCATACATGAAAGGCAAGCCTCCCTAGCTGGCTTCTTCGTGAACCAAGCTACCAGTGCCTATCTTTTCTTTTCAGAGATTGTTCCTCACTCACTACTCTCTGTGTCTTTCTTTT
>JANHZU010001049.1:140512-152218 GCA_032468055.1 Acrochordus granulatus
TCATAGTTGCCACATGCCACATTGATGTTTTCATTGAATGATACTCCACCCACCAAAGATCTACTTCTTACATAAACAGACTTATCTGAGTTATTATTGAGATATTTTTAAAAAATTAAAGATTATATCTAGTCTCCCCTTTGGATTTGAGGTCTGCCTTAAATGGTTGTGCTGGATTGTGCACCTGCTTGGCTCTTTTATAATGTGGGAAAGAGAAATATAATTGGTCTGCCTGCCAAAATGATGTAGGAATTTGAATATGGCTCAATCAGAGTTGATAAGAACAGCAGTTTTGTATAGTGATTAAGGCACTAAGTTAGAAAGCAGATGACTGGGAGTTGTAGTCCCACTGTAGGCATGAAAGCCAGCTGTATGACTTTGGGCCACTCATTCTCTCTCATAAGATTGTTGTTGTAGGAACAACACAAAGTTGTTGTTGTAGGCAAAATAAGAGGAGGGAACAGTATTAAGTATGTTCACCATCTCAAGTTATTTATAAAAGTAATAAAGGTGGGATAATTAAAACATTGGTCTGAAAATGTAGATGTACCATCAGAGGAATGTATCTCAGATTAATACCTGTTTTAATATAGTGCAGATTTAGAATGTTTTATCACTGTTTTTGTTCTTCTTAGATTTTCTCCCATATGGATGCAGGGTCTGCTTGTTTTTGCACTGCATTTACATAGGACTTATAGTGAAGTTCTCAGTGCATAAACAACGGGGATTCTTGTTTTCAGCCAGCTGGTTGCAGAGCCTGAACTTGATTTGGACTGAGAGGGGATGGCTGGCCCAAGTCACCTAATCAGCCTGTATACATACGGAAGTGTTAGTTCTTCAAAATAGTCCAGACACGAATTACAACAGTGAATCCTAGCTCTATATTTATTGCAAGGTTACATTAACAGACTTTTACAAGATTGAACGTCCTTCTCCTTTTCTCTCCTTTACTCTCAGGAAAAATAGGAGTTATTTTCTGGAATGCTTCATATTCTTATTCTCTTTCTGTAGACTGAGATATCTTTTACATGCAAGATGTCCAATCTCCAGAGAGAACTAAAACCTGTATATCTCTGCTCCTAGTCCAGTACCTTATCTGCTATATCTGGCTCTCATTTTATAATTTTTGTAACCTGTCCCAATCCTTGGATTCTTAGTACAACAGAATAAGACCTAAATTTAGAATAATGATTCTCCCAAGGTGGCTGACACTAAACAATCTTCTCAGGCTAATTCCAATAAAGTAGGGTTGTTTTAATGTATGTATGAAGTACAAAGAGAGAACAAATTAAACTTTGGGGTAAGGCATTCTAAAAGCTTGGAGACCACAATAAAAAAGACCTAACACCTAACCATGTCCCTTCAAACCTCATGTAGAATGGAGATTCTCAGCAAGGCTTCCTACAATGTTCTCATAGACAGATAGCTTACACCATACTAAGGGGTATCTGATGGGTACTAGTACAATTACATATATGGCTTTGTAAATGATGACCAGCATTATGAATTGGATGCCAAAGCCTACCCATAACCAGTATGAGACATTAAAAGTGCTGTTGCCTTGAAGCAGCAGGGATGGTAAATGTGTAGTGTGTCTCATATAATGCGGATTGGCTGCTAGATCTTGTCTTCAAAGGTAGCTCAAAATAGGAAGCCTTGCAAGAATGGTGATTAAGAGACAAGTTACTATTGCCACGGTATCCTGATTCATGTAGAGTCATAAATGGTACACCAGCCAAAGCTGGATGAAGACAGCCCAGCCACAGCTGCCACCTGTTATTTAAGCAGCAGCTATGAACCCAGGAGCACCCCCAGATCGCAACAAATACATACAAAGCTAACTTTTAAAATGCAAATATAACTAGGAATAAATATAAATATATATAAACATAAATAGTATACTGTTGAAAAAGTAATGCCAAGGAATTACTGTTTTGCAGCAAATTCAGATTTTACAGGCTTGGAGCTGTAATGCATTTGTCATTAGTTATGTTGAACTGAAGATATTTGGCTGCCAATATAGTATGGTATGAATCTTTTCAAAATGTTCCTATTTTACAGCAACAAAAGACATAACAAGAGATATGTCTTTTCCAATGATGAAGAAAATCTGTTAAGAAATATGTAATCTTCTGCACCTCCTTTCTTTTGTTAAACCCAATAATATTAGACATGGTTAGAACAATGAACTAATCGGAAAAATATTTCTAGACATGCACTTTGAAATATCACTAATACTTCAATTTCTTTTCCTATTTCTATTTTTTAACACCAACTTAATGCAGTTAACTGTGTAAATGAATGTGCGCCTGCGTATTAAAGAGAGTATTAAACTGAATCCCAATACTTTCTTCTTAATGTTTAAATCAGAGGTGGCAGCATGGTTCTGCTTGTAAAAAATATTTATTTTAAAAGGATATAAACATCCCAAAGGCTTTAAGAAAAATGGTATAGTGTGGCTCAGTTTTCCAGTCTAAGAGACAGAATTCAAAAATAAAAAGGTATAATGGAGATATCGAAAAACATGTACATTTGGGTGATATGAGTCAAGCTACTGGTTTACTTAATCCATTTTTTTTTACTACTTAAAACTGTTCCAAAAGCTTATATATACAGAGGGCAGGATTGTTATCAAAGAGTTCCCAGGTTTATAGATATATAGCAGTTCCGTCTTCCCAAGCTTTAGCCTAAGCTTGCTTCTTCCCAGCAGGATTCTCACAGCCTCCTGACACAGGTTCAGGTTGTCTCTGTTATCTCCAGTTCCTTCTCTGTTACCAGCCTTGCCATTTTGAATGGCACAATCTGAAAGATTGATTATATAGGACAATTTGCCCAATAAATGTGGACATCCTTCTGGCATACGGACAGGGCTCAGCCTGGCTACTGCTGCACATTCTGAGAGATGACGTCCATTCAGCTGGAAGGACTTAGATTGGAAAGAGGGAAGCAGAATCACAAATCAACTAGAATATTCTATGCTTATCTTGTGGAATGTGAGTAGAAGCTTTCTTGCTGTTCAGTAGAAAGTCAGGACTGAGGAGGTGTATGGGATTAGCAAGCATGGTCATACATTGTTGCGTGACTGCAAATGCCTTTGTATAAAAATCCAAGCTAAGCTTTAATAATTTCTGATATAAATACTGGAAAGTCCTCATTAAGCTAAGAAATGGCATGGCAGTACAGCCAAGAGTGCTTCAATGATTTTCATGAGACCTATACAGAAATTCTATTATTTTTGAAGTTGTTCTCTGATTCTAGATTCTCAACAGCAATGGCCCACACAACCTACTATGGAAGACAGGAGGATCAGCTACTATTATTTCCATTCCTCCCTGCATCAGCTGAAACTTTTTTACCTTATTTATTTCACAGATATTTCTTCTCAAGATAAAAGTTTACAAAAAGTCTATGCTTAAAACCAAATTGAATTCCCAACTCCCAATGCTGGCAAATTCAGCCGATCACATTGAACTATACAATTCTGATCTGTAAATCTGCCCCTTCAAAAACAAGGCATCGTTATTAAAAACATTTATTTCAAAGTAGTGGGATTTCCCCTGTGTTTTATATTTTTCAGGTAGAGTCATTCTGTGCAGAAGCACTAAACAGCATATATACTATGGGCCAATTGGGAAATGCATTCTCAATTTCTCTTCAAGGAAACATATGCTATCAGTATAAAAACATATCCTCTGGGGAACGTTATCTTGAAATAAAACGGATTTAGGCATATTCTGCAGTCAATGAAGTAATCAGGTAGATGAAATGTAAAGCAAAATAAAACTAACTGTAAACATCATAAATGCTTCTGCTTATTCTCCTTTTGATAAAATAGATATGTACAAGATATTTTTAACTAAAATTATTCCAGGGATAACATCAGTAGCAACACTACTAGCAAATACTGGAGCTCCAGACATCCAATTGTTTCACTGCCCATCACCAAATTCTGATGTCCTCTCAAGGTCATGTCAGAGCACAGATTACAGAAACTCTTATGCTATGCCACCTCTGTCTTTATCACCTAGTAATGGGTCATTGGAAACAAACATATAATGCAGTACTGTCGCTTCTTTAAACTGCTAGAACATTGATAGGATTCCATGAACCATGATAGCTTCTCCTCCATTCCCCAAGCTTGCCATCACTCCCCACCTCAATGGATGGATTATTTTCTGGCATTTCTGGTATAATTCCAGTGTATATTCATATCTTCAAAGAACAAGACTTTAGAATTTGATTAACATGGTATATTCTCTATGGAGCAGACTCTAATTTCAGCAATAGCCAACGCGAACTACATATAGCAATGGGGATTTCAGATTTCAGATTTAGAGTTATTTCAGAAAATAACTCTATTCAGTGGTCTAGTTGAGCAGTCACATCCATTGGTTCCACTACTCCTTCAGCTGTCACCCAACAGCAACAATATTAGCTGACTGGAAAACAGAGAAAGGAAAATAGAAAAACAGTTCTCTCTCCATCAGCTTGCCAGAAAGACCCACTCGATTGGCTCCTTCCCTCCATAAATTATTTTCATTCAGAATAGTCATTATAAGTCTTCATGACTTTTTTTCCTACCCAACATCTTTTCTTACTCTTTGTCTCTTTTACATTATAAACCTGCATTCAGCGGTTGTGCTGTTTGCTCTTGGTTTCTTTCCTGTTATATAAGTCCTTTATGAATACTTAAAATTCATAATGTATAAAGACATAAACATTTATTATTTTTTAATTCACCACTTTCTGCACCCCTCTATTACAGGATACATCTTATAAATAGTTCTGATGTAAACTTGCTGATCTCTTGCAAGTCTTAGCAAAATAAAACGATTGGAGAAGAAATGCTCAAAAATTTTAGCCATCTTGAAAACTGGATTTCCTCATTCATGAGAGGAGGTTCCTTATGGTTTCTTATAACTGAATAAATGCAGTTTTATTACATTTAAAGCTCTTTGATCAGATCATATTTTGTCCATTACAGAATGAATGTACCTCAGAATGCCTTAGAAAATTCAGAAGAATAGCAAAGGTTTTCTATCTTTTTTGGAGGAGAATAATGGATTCAGTTCCTCTTCTGACAACTGTGTATGTGTATATCATAAACTTGGTCTTGGCAATAGGCTATTAACAAAGAGTTCTGGATTCGGGAATAGTCTTGCTATTACTTCTCTAAATGCTTCTCTATATCCTGTATTGTAATTGGAAAGATTCTCTGGAATTGTTTGTTGTAAAATTATTCCAGTCCTCTCTTCCCACCCATTTCCTGCCCTGGAGTTTATAGAAAGCTTAGAGATCTCTTTGCTCTTTGTATCTGCATCGTTTTTTTCCCTGAAAAGAAATCATCTCTACATCTACAAACAGGAACAAACGTCAGAAAGGTATTGATTAAGACACAATCTGCTATGGAGAAATTCTGCTTTGATTCATATTTATGGTGACTAGATTTCAGCTTATCAGAAATGTACCTCTTCATTTAACTTCCGAAGGAAGTCTGGAATGAGAGTACATAAAACATTTTAAACTCAATGTATTGCAGCTTTCGAATAACTCCAAATATTCAGGAGATAAGTATTACAAGATGCAAAATAATATATGTTTTTCTGTGGTACCTCAGATGTTATGTGGGAGTCTGATAATATTATTTCAGTATACATAAAATATTGTACTTTAGGCAACATTAAAATGAACAGGCTTTTTTAAGATAATGAATTAACAATGGTCATTGTGTGTCTGCACATTCTCACTATGCTCTGAGAAAAATTGGTACCTTAAAACCAAGAGTTAAATATAAAGTCCTCCAAGATGCAAAGGAAAAAGATGATAGGGATTGCCTGATTTAAAATTGTATTTTGCAACTTGCTTTTGATGAGAATGTAAGAATGGGTCTGAGGTTTGGATGTAATGGGTTTTTATGGTACAATAAAGTTAAAATTAATATAGATTTCAAAGTATTGTGTTGCAAGTGCCATATTGAAAACATGGAATAGATATAAACCTAGATTTTGCCTGAGAATACCTTTATCAGTCTCATCACAAGAATCATTTTATTGGAAAGAAAGAGCAGGTAAAGATAAATGGCTAACCTTTTGAGAGTTGTTAGAACAAGATCATAGAGAGTATAAGATAATCAAGTGATCAACAGGCATCAGAAAATTTTAGTTTTCAATGGTTTTTATTGACATAGTTAAGAGAAAGCTTTAAAGCTGATAACAGGACATTTGGAAAAGACCAATAGAAAACAGAATTTGAAGTTAAATTATGTACAAATAATGAACATGTAATTGCCAAAATGAATAAACTCTTGATGAAATGGAGAATGAACAAGTATTTTAGATATAATCTATGGTTGGAATGGTGGGAAAACATGGTTGAAATGATTGAAATTCACACTATGTTATAATCTAAAAGAGCATTTTTATAAAATGGTATATGTATAAAGGTACTTTAAATTTATGTTGGAAATGTGGGTAACATGAAGGATTATTTTATCATGCTTACTGGACTGGCAAAAAAGGCAGAACATTTTGGGTTCAAATATATATATACTGAATTCTAAAGCCTAAGATTCAGCTGAAACTATTTTGTTGGAACTAATGTACAGACAACTAGAAAAAAAAACTGGCAGATCACCACTGCAGAACAACTATATGAACAAAAATAGAAAGATTTTGAAATATCTACAACAAGGAATGATAGGTGAAGATGATGGATCTAGAAGAGATGGCAGTTTGATTAGAGAAATGTCAACTACTATATTTATTAGTAACTGGAAACTCTTATGATTTTTTTGCTGAAAAAGAAAAAAAATGAACTGATGATTTATGGATTTGATTATTAGAAAGGCTAAATTAGGAAAGAAGAAAACTTTGATGGAACCTTAGAGAGAGGGGCAAAATATAAATGTACTTATAACTGCTATTAAGAAAATTGGAAGTTGAGATTCTGACTTCCAGGGAAGAAATGTACCGAAGATGGCTCCACTAAAAGCAGAACTGGTGACTGTCATGGAATGAAGAGCTGGCGAATAGACCAATTCTTCATAATTCCTCTTTGGACAGGGAGAGAGATCACAAACAAGTACTCCATGTAGTTGCTCCTGGTGAGGAGACCACAAGACAGCAGTCTTCAGTAGGTTTAGAGCTCTGGAAGATGAGGGAATACCCATCTTGCACAAACCACAGTTGTCAGAGGAACTAAAGATTACAATTAAATGAGAAGAACATTTAAATGTGACTTACTAATGATGAAAAATGGCATTATAGAAGAATGCAGAATATTTAGCATTGTCTATATTGAAGGATATTTCTGAACAATGGACCCAGAAGTTAATTTTAAATATGTCTGAGAGGATCGACAGACTGTGTTTAAAAGTTGTTATAGAAATGGAACAGGTTTTACCAGACAAGATTGAGACTAATCTGAAAGAGGATTTAAAAATGACAGGCCAGAAAAATGATCCAGAAAAAGTACTATATGGGACCTATAGAAGAAACCAGCTGATGTCTTAATAATTAAAAAGGATATACAAATAAACAAGACAGTGACCTGGATATTTTTTCTACAATGGATTTAGAAAAGAGGCTTGTTAGAGCTTTAAACATTTTTATGGGAGGGAAGAAAGAAAAAAATCAAGTTCAAGAACATTATTTGGAGGGACTAAAGATCAAGATTGTTAAAAGTAAAAGGAAGGAATATAAAATTGGTTTATTTGATCAAAGTTAAAATAGATATGTTGTTATCTCTGGTATGAAGGATCAGGCTTAGCTGATGGCATTCCAGCTAACAGATTTATTGATGCTGCAAGTTTTCAAGAATTTCTCCAACTGCACTCCCAAGATAAGGCTCATGGTCCTCATGAGGGGTTTGACTTCTAGCATTTGTGTATGCATTGTGACTCAAGGCTGATTGCCCTCTGAACTCTGGCTTTGCCCTTTCTCCTCCCACAAGTAACCCTCAATGGACTTTTGCTGATTAGGACTGAAACAATGAGACTTTAAAGATTTGTTTATCAATAAGAGATGGGTTATGGGAAGAAGAAATCATTGGCTATATTTGAGAAAGGAGATAAGTTACTAAAATTGTTTATACTTGTGATAAAGGGGGAAGTAATTTATTTATATTGTATTAAAAATATTTTTTTATTTTCTGCACTATTTTTTAAAATCTGTATTAGTTTTTATCTTTGTAATTTTAATTTTTAATAAAATTACTATTAAAAAAGACTTGAAGCCATTTCTTTATTCTTCCTTTTTCTTTTTTTAACTTTTTTCTGTATTTCTTTTTTACTTTTATATTACTTTTCTCCATTTCTCTTAACGTTAACTCAAAATGTACATATGCTGCATGTATTTTCATATGTATACGTACACACATACATATACAGTATATGACAAATACGGATGTTGAGTTGAAATCAATAAACGTCTGTATATATTTGTGAAATGAGAATCTGACCATCATGATAAATGTGAAAGAAAAGCAGTTTAGATTTCTTCTGTCTCTCTTTTTGCTTATGAAAAAGTTAGAATAAAAAAGCAATAACTCTTTTTGTTTTAAATATGGCAGCTTGATATATGAAGCATCTGGGAAACTGATCAGTTTGGAATTTATTTAACTTTGATATTTTAATTTAAAAACTTCGACTTCACCATTCTGTGACCAACAAATGGTTTTACAGATAGTCCTCGGCTTACAACCACAATTGGAATTTTGGTTATTAAGCAATCTGATCATAATGCAAGACATCAAGTGATTGCATCATGTAGCGACTATAATCTTGCATACTCCCAAAAAGGATACTGGGATTGAAGCTGAAATCTGCGTTGTAGGGCTGTCTTTTGCAGCCCCAGAGCCATAGCTTGCCAAAATGTCTCCTGGGCTGGGCTAGGGTGGGTTCATGCTGTAAAAAAGAAAGAAAAAATAACCGACTAAAGCAGCCCCTGAGTCACAGCATGTGAAATACTGCTTTGCAAGGAGCTCATGGGAGCAAGTTGGAGCTACAAAAAAGAAAAAAATAGCTGGTTTTTTGCCACTCAGGAGCTCTTTGCACAGAGGCATTTTGGCGTACTCTGGCCAGGGGACTGTATTAGGTTTTGCTTTAGCACAAAGCCAGCCTCAGCCCAGCCTACCAGCCAGGTCAGGCACATTTTTCTCATCAGGATTAGGAGTAAGTAAAACAATGAAGGTGAGTTGGGAAGGTTGAATATAGAGGGTGGGGGCTGTAAGGGGACAGCTGGGGGGAGTTGGGTAGTTGTAAATGTGGTGCACCTGTGGTTGTAAATTCAGGCAGACTTCCAAGCAACCAAATTTTGATCACATGACCAGAGGCCACTACAATGGCGATAATTTCAGGCATGGATCATTAATCTCTTTGTTCAGCATTTTTGAAACTTTGAAGAGTCACTGAATGAATGATCCTAAATTGAGGACTCTCTGTAGTTTCTTTCCAAATGAAGAAAAAGGAAATATAGTGCAAGAACTTTTATTTGCAGAAAAACATGCTAGGATCAGGAGGCTGAATGCTATTTTTTCCCCCAAAAACTCAGAAGAAAATCATTCTTTGAGTTCTGAATATATGTTAGATCCTCTTCACTTTAGGACTGATTTCTATCTGTAGCATAGCTTGTACTCATTCCTAAATTTTGAATTATTTACTTCACTCCATCCTCTGTTTTTGTAACCAGTTCTTTGTGAAATAACTTGAAAGCTTGTATAATGCCATTTTTTGGTTATTAATTCAGGCCAAACTTCAACAAGATTGAAGTACCTAAAGCAACTAGTACTTAAAAATATGATGATATTATTCACACTATGTACATGTTTAGTATTGGGAAACAGGGACCTGCCTTATGGTTAAATTAAACATATTCCTAGCTTTATCTTCCCAGAAGAATTATTAAAAGTGCAATCTTTTTGAAGATTTTAAAACAGTGTGAAACCAGATTCAGACATGATTGAATGAAAAGAATGACTTTTAGTGGTACTATCAGAATAGGACTTTGGTTTAGGCATCCCAGCAGAATGAGCTGTGGGCCCAAACATAGCCTGGCTAAGCATATTTAGAAATAGCAAAGCACATACACGTTATCCAGTAAAGAAAGGACTCTCGTAAGAGCATTACTTTCAGGACCAAAAATGACTTAATATGTCACTAATCTCTTTACTCTGCAGAAGGCTAGACTGTCTATTGAGGGATTTTCAGAAATAGATATGAAAGATGATGAAAAAAATCACCACCAAAACATTTATGATTCTGAAGCAAACAAATGGCTCCACAGAAATGTTGTAATCTGGGATTTATTTTCTTTCTGGTTCCAGAGTTCATTGCTGTTATTCTTATTAAAGTGACATCCCAGAATGCAAGAAGTGATAGGAAAAACTTGGATAATGGGTTGCCTTTTCAATTGTTAAAAATATATGTATTCTGGGTTCCAAGGGTAGTATGGTAAATTGAAGACAGATCTGAGAAAGCAGATCCAACAACCATTTGAAAGACCAAGGAGAAGACTGTTTGCTTGAAACCTCTCCAGATAAGAAAAAGACAGGACATCTCCCATAGTGCTCCAGACAGATGCAATTTTCTACAGGTTTCAGCACTGGAAGATGATGAAATTAACCATCTAGCTGACAACTGCAGTGGAGGCTTTAAAAAAAATGTTTACAAAAGTCATTTTCTAATCCATTTTGGAAATTGCTCATTAAATATTTCTAAGCTGTGAGATACCTTTGGTATGACAAGTTTGAAAATGCTGGTAATTCTAAATGAAAGAAAATCTTAATCATAATCTTAAAAAGTTAAAGAATATGAAATCAAGAGCAAACAACTAAATAAGATTTTGATCATAGAAATGGACTAGAGATTATATAAGTAATTATAAAGAACAAGTGGCTTCCTGTGGGAAAGAAATCCTGTTTGGGTTTTTACAAGACATAACAAAGATAAGCAATTCCATGATTTCAAAAATTGGACACTAGAGGGAAACAAAATTTTAGATAGACGAAAAATATACAAGTCTGATGTGAAACATTGTAACACTAAAAATTCTGAAGGAGACTTTTGAAGACTAGAATTGGAAATAGTAGCCAAAATATCAACAACATCAGTAATGATGTCTACTTCTTGAATAGACTATGTCCAAAATATATTACTGAAGAAATAACAGATGTAGAACTAATTTTATCTGACAAGTTAGAGTTGGGATCAAAAGTAGATTTGTAACTGTCAGGCCAAGAGAATACTTAGAAGAGAATATTTCTTTGAATCTATGAGAGAAACTGAGGTTTGAAATGAAAAAGGAAAACATAAATGACAAACCAAGAGAGTGACCCGGATAATTTTTCCAACTCTTTACAAAAAGAGACTTGTGAAAGCCTTGAAAAACTCTATGTCATAGGATAAAGAAGAAATTAAAAAAAAATCTAATACCAAGACAATGTCTTAAATAATAAAGATTAAGACTATAAAATGAAGGAATATAGTACATTAGAAGAGAATATTTGTAGCTCAGGATTGAACTGTGGAGTCCTCGGTGTTGTCTGAGTTTTGCTTGTAGATAAAGGAATATAGAGCTAGTTTAATTGATCAAGGTTAAAACATGTCGACAACTCTTTATGCACTTTTTGTCAGGATTGAAATGATGTTTCATGGACTTGTTTATAGTTAAGAGATGGAATATGAGATAAAGAGATAATGTTTGTAACCTT